>BQNB010193319.1:0-11545 GCA_026074375.1 Tanacetum coccineum
AACTGTTTTTATATATCAGTTTATATAAACTGTTTTGGCACAGATTTCTATGCAGTTTATAAACAATTTATTATGATAGATCATCTCGACACGATTTCGTACATATAAAGAACTCAAAAAACGGACGTAAAACGAGAGTTGTGAATTTTTAAAGATTTCAAAAACTATTTACTTTTTCACAGCTTTATTAAAACTGTGAAAAACTGCGAGAAACTGTAGAAACTAAAATCAGAGATTTTGAGGGCCTTCGGGTCCGATTCGGCCAAAGTATAAAACTACAAAGTTGTTCGGAATGACGTTTTACAATATAAATTTTGTTTTCGGAGACTAGAAGTGTATAGATTTTTAACTAGAAATTATATAAGCTAGATAACTTTGTATTAATTTTTCTACACTATTTTCCTAACATGAATAGTGTTGGTTCGTTTCAATAAAAACCTTACAAAACAATGTAGCATTACATATATAATATTTATACATGTTTTTAACTTTATAAATATTATTTTATAAAATGATTAAACTATTTATATAATAACATTATAAAAATAATAAAATTATAAAATCAAGTGTTATTAACAAATAATCAATTATTAAACAAAGATAATATTTTTACGGACACATGTACTTGGACATTAAATATCAACCGTGACTTAAATATTGTTTCGACATTTATAATTTAAACAAAAACTATTAGGTGGTGATATAACTCTATAATTTATATTGTTGTATTTATTTCAAATACACTATACTCATACGACCTATAATTAATTAGGTTGCATTCGGATTTCAAGTGACGATTCACTTGTTTGATTTATATAATCAATTCATTCACTGAGGTGAGTTCATAGCCCATTTTATACGATTACAATATATTTACAATTTTCGGGGTGAAAACATGCATTGTTTTACATTTAGACGCAACTACACTTTTAAACAAATTACGAGTTTTCCTAAGTAGCGATAATCCACTATGCCCATGAATCGTGACTGTTAATTACTTGAGGTAAGCGTGAATGTTATAAATAGATCTATATGGGATTGACATCCCCATTCGGGTGAGTAGCACTCACTAGGTTCGACGGATTGAACCAACGAACGTATACCATGTCAAATTTGGGATGCGGGTTGAACATCTACACGGGCACATTATTGGCATTAATTTGCAGACATACATGTTGTAGCTTCAGTGTCATGAGCTTAGGGAATCGTAATTACATTTTGTGATATTGTATGTGTTACATTGTCATACACTTTGAATCTTGCGGTCCTACTTTATATACATACATAAACCTGTGAATTCATCAACTTTATGTTGATGGTTTTTAAGCATGTTTTTCTCAGGTCAATAAGTGCATAACATGGATACATTTGGAAGCATCATTTTTAAGTCTAAATCCACTAAAGATTACTGCATTACATTTTGGGACATTCTGTTATGTATCAAAATATTTATGTTTTCACAACAATGAACTATTAAATCTTGGAGATTTTGTAACAAACATTTCAATCAATCAAATGTATCTTTTAAAACGACTCATTTAAATGTCGTTCTCATATCTTGTGTTGTTGTATTATGAAGTAACACTCCCGGACCCTTATTCCGATGCGACCCTATTTGGGAGTGTTACACAATCCACCACCACTTCCATACTTTTCTACACTATATGGTTTAGTGTTTACGGTTTAGGGTTTGAGGTTTAGGGTTTAATGTTTAGGGTTTAGTGGTTAGGGGGTTAAAGTTTAAGGTTTAGGGTTTCAGGTTTGGTGTTTGGTGTTTGGGGTTTTGGGTTTAGCGTTGGATGGTCATTCCGTATTAAATAATAATAATAATCATACTTTCTTATAAAACGTATGAAAACGTACAAAAGCGTATAAAACAGATAAAAATAGACAAAACGGATAAAAACGAATAAAGTACAATAACGTGTGAAAACGTACAAAAACGTATAAAAATGGAAGAAAACGGATAAAGCGGAAAAAAATGAAAAAAAACATGTGAAAACGTACAAAAGCGTATAAAAAGGGATAAAAACGAATAAAAACGTACAAAAACGCGTGAAAACGTATGAAAACGTACAAAGCGTATAGAACGGACGAAAACGGATACAAACGAATAAAAACGGATTGAATAAGAACGTACAAAAACGTGTGAAAACGTACAAAAAAGTGTAGATATTCTTTCTTTCTAAAGAGGTGATAATAATAATAATAATAATAATAATAATAATAATAATAATAATAATAATAATAATAATAATAATAATAATAATAATAATAATAATTAGAAAAAAATAAAGTGAGGTTATTTTGGCCATGTCTAATAATAATTAGAAAAAAATAAAGTGATGTTATTATCACACCCCGACATAGGATGAAACACATATATGCTACGAAGAATGATGAATCATAACACATGATACAAAATAGAGAAATATAGAATGCATTAATGAAAAAGTGTCATGATGATATTTCACACCAAGTACAGACTTGAGTGAAGTCCCAGTCAGGAACACATCAAATAGTCACCAATTATTACAAGCAAAAGCCCACGCAGGGGTCCATACTAGTCTTAACCAAACCTCATAGCAATAAGTTCAAACTAACACCAAATGCAAGACCTCACAAAACATGATCCATACAGGATACTCTTAAAGTCTGCTAATCCGCATCACAACCTTACTGATCATTAACTTCACCTGAAAATGATACTCGAAAACGTCAACAATAATGTTGGTGAGCCCGTAGGTTTAAAGAAACCCAATTGTTGTGCCAATATTTCAAACCATTGGACAATTTGTGCAACATGACAGTGAATATATGCAAAATCACTCAAACCCCATGACTTATCATCACCGCTAATCATGTACCATGACCTAGCATCCCGCTAGTCATCAAACTAGCAAATACCAATGCTCTTGGGGTCGCAACCCTGAGGTCATACGCACCTAAAGCATACTAGCTGGAGGATTTACTTAGGGCAGACCCTTCACAAACATAGCAAATACATGATAATCACACATTTCCATGCACCTCGATGCAGGCAAGAACAATCATATCACATAATATTCACATAGCAGTCATAAGCACATAAATTGTCCCAAAAACAAAACCACATTTCGCACAGTTCAGAAAAACAGTTCAAAACACATTTTAGTATCATTTTCTCCCAACGAAAAAGATTTAAAAAGAGGGGCTACGAGAACTCACCTCAAGCAAAGGTGTCTAGCAGCAAACTCAATATCACACAAGCAAATGCAATGACGTCCGAATACGACCTAGTCCAATTAATGTTCCACTTAGACATTTATTTCTAAAACAGTTTTCAGGTTTGATGCATAGAGGTCAGATGCGCGTTGTATGGTCACCCTTAACGTTCTCAGTGGTGTGATAGTTGATGACTTATCTTCAAAAATAACATACTTCCAACTCATACTTTAGTATAATATGTATACTTATACCTCTTTAAAATAATAAATAAGTAATATAAGATAATAAATAATTATATATATCTCGGTAAATCCATTCGGTACTCTTAGTTACCATTAATTCATCGTTTAAATTATGAGAAACGAAATGTTTATTTGTACTAGACAATTTAGAAAAGTTTTGTAAAAATATAGTTTTCGTCTTTTAATCGACGTATTAAAATAATAATATTCTATTATTTTATCGAAAATCTTGTTTTGAGGAAAAATTCTAAGTGTAGTCTTTTTACGAAATTTCGACATGACCCGTTCGTTTATATAACGTTTTCCAAGGTTTTAAACCTTAATTTCTCAAACATTTTTCCACAATTTCACTCTTTTTCGATAAAATACCAAAATCGTTTCTCGCAACGTTTACCAAAGCATATTTCCCCAAACCAACTTTCAACATCATTGCATAAGTATGTTTCGCTTTTCAAAAGTCCGTCAAATCACATAAAACGACTAGTTTACGCTTATTGGGTCTTAAGGCCCAATAAGGATCCATTAAGATATTCATATGTATAATATATACTTTAGGCCCAATACCAAAGCCCATTAGTAAATATATAAGCTCAAAATAATAGCTAACAAAATAATCCAGACCACAATAAGCCACGGCTTATTGGGCCGTGAGCCCATAAGCTCCCAAAAACTATAATAAGCTTTTAAGTAAGCTAATACACTACGTAATATATTCGGTTATCACCATAAGCTATCAAAAATAGTTCACAAAAACACGACATACTAGGGTAATAACAAAAAACACTCATACTTGTTCCCTTGTGGTCTTCGAACCACAATAAGCCAAAAATAAGCTTGAAATTTTCTTAATAATAAGTCAAATAATCCAATATTCAAAATAAGCTATATAGAAAATAAATGTTTTTCAACCATCACAATCACAACAATAAAACTAACAAAACCTTACTCCCTTTTATTTTTGTTCGAACCAAACCGAGCCCCAAATTACCTTTTGCAAACTTTTCGTTTTCGATTTTTAACAAACGCACCGTACAACTAGCTTCTATGCATCATTTAACACTCAAAATTACAAGTTAAATCAAGATTTAGAAAACTTACAAAGAGGGTTTTGAAAAGCGGGAAAGAGCGCGAGCTGACTACCCAAACGTAGTTTAAACAATAACCTGAATACTAGAATCAACCCACGACTTCGCAAATCTTTATGTTTTTTTTATCAAAGATTAAAAATTATAATTGTGTGTGTGTGCTTTGGTCGGACGTAACACAAGAGAGAGAAAGAAAGAAGTGTGTTTTTGAAATCATGAAAAATGTGTGTTTAGGATGGATACAAACCCATATAAGCCAAATCTATGTACCAACAAAGGACCAAGGAGCTAAAAATAAGCCATCCTTGTCCCCTCTTGGTCTCGAACCGGATAGGGATCCTAGGGGGTCTCGGGATGCCTCTTTTTGTGTCGGGTTCACTTAAAACTCAAAAACCTTGATCGTAAAATATTTCCTAAAGTTACTTAGCATTTTTATTCACTTTAAAAATACTGTTCTCATAACCTAGAGTATTTACACGACTTATTTCCACATTAAACTTCTCAAAAATTATTTTGAACATTATCGGACGTGTCGGGACTCATTTTCGGCATTTCACGCTATTCACGGGTCAAACCACCAGGAACATAATCCACATAATAATACCCTCTAAAAAGGATTATTATACACAATATAACACAAAATACCTCAATCACATAAACTCACCACCGTCAACACGGTACAGGTTCTAACGAAACTGACAAACGTCAAATAGTCAAATGACTAAATTAAAACATTCGAATCACAGAAAAAGGCAAGGGTTACAGTTATTTTGGTCATTTCGTATTAAAAAAACGATGTATTTTAGTAAAAATAAATGGCCGTTGGCCCAAAGGATGAACGATGCAACGCTGAATCAACCATATGGACAAACATGTAAGATTCAATAGTTCATAATCGTGTATTTGTTGGTTAGTTATTCATCAATGTTTATTTGTAAGTAAGTAGAACATTTTTAGCTTTTACCCATTTAATGTTGAAACATTCACAAACACTTTACTCCTCAAAAATACAACCAAGTCTCTCAATAGAGTTCAGTTGGTTTAGCATAGTTGTTTCTCAAAGTATAACTTAGGTTTTACTTTGAGTTATGTGAGGAGATCACATAGTATTCAACTCGTCGTACTTATTCCGCAAGTAAGACAAGTAAATTCTTTTTTCACTTATAATAAGAATTTAAACGTTGAAAAAATTTTGCTTTACGTTTTTACAACTTATCATAAGTCCTTCATTGCTTTACTTACCAAAGAACCTGGTTAGGTTAACTCTTTAATTGAACTACCCTAGTAAAAAAGAACAACAAATTGTTTAAATAAAACTTATGTTTAATGACAAGAAAAACCCTAATCTTTATTGTGCATATTGATAATCCTCTTAAAAGCTAGCAATAGGTTTGAACCATGAAAAGGTTTATAGACTAATGATATGTATGAGACGACTATTTTTGAAACTTATTTAAAGGTCCACGATAGTAGATGCAAATATGATTATGGCATCATCATGATCCTAATGTTACAAGTGATAAACTCTTGGCAAACTTAAATATTTATCCTAATGCTCTAAGAAGACGTTTAAGATTATGACAAATGTCATAGCTATATCCTTAAAAATAACACTTCGAAGTAGATTAGCACCATATACATATAAACGTACTTGTGAATCACCGGATATATATCTATCGAAAATAACATATGTAAAGTAACTATAGATAAGGGAAATTTGTGTACATCAAAGATAATTAAGCTTAAGTTCTTTCTTAGTTACTTACTCATATAGTCCTGGTTTTCCATAAATTTAATCACTTCTCTGTCATGGCTATATATATCTAACCATAAGATCATATTTCAAAATTATGTTAATGTGAGAATGATGGTAAACTTCGATATGTTCGCGGTACAAACGGGATTAATATTGTGCAGTTGATCTTCGTATCACCTACATTGATCGAGCTAATTGTGAAGTTGTAAAATCTGTGCGTGTGAATAGTCTAGCTATGAATTGAGGTGTAAGAAACGGGATCAGGATCTCAACGTTTAATTCAAGTATATGGATGTTACTAATGTTGTAGAACAGTGATGCTACAGTTACAACTTGAAGATTAGAGCCATGCATCCTCGACGAGCATGATTTTTTCTGTAGTAGTAGTGCTAATTTTGATCACTGAAGAGTGTGAAAGATAAATAGATAATGACTAATGAGTAGTTATATTTATCGAGACAAACAATATGCTGATATTTAACTGCTCCTTAAGCCACAAGTAATTAAACCCATATTACTAGTGATAAACATTATTCTTAGACAACACTTACTTCAAAAATTATAAAACGTTAAGCTCTATTTATGTCATGTAGCACTATAAACAATAGATGTATTACAAAACGTACTCTATTTGACAACAACGTACGTATACTCTAATTTTTTACTAACTAGTCATGGATGCAAGTTCCAACAAGAAGATCAAATTTCACTGCAGTTATGGTGGCGAGATTATTCTATGTAAGCATGACGGCGAACTTCGATACAGTGGTGGCACACACAAGGTTATAGCAGTTGATCGTCGTATTACTTACAATGAGCTAATTTTGAAGTTGTGGGATGAGTGTGGCAAGTCTATGGGACTGAGGTGTAAAGTACCGAGTGAAGATCTTAGCGTGTTGATCGAAGTAAAATCAGATGAGGACCTAAATAATGTCTTAGAAGAGTATGATGGATACGGTGATACTATGAAGATTAGAGCTATTCTCGACGATCATATACACGGGTCGTTTAACAATTTCTTTTTTAGGAACATGGAGTTATTTTATTTTTTTGTTGCAGTAGTAGTAATGTAGTGCTATTGTTGGTCGAAGTTTGTGTACGTACTTTTCATGTTCAAAATTTTTATCGAGCTAAAAGCTTTTTAGGTCTGTTTTGATTTCTTTTTAGTTTTGTTCCCTGTGTTAAAACTGATTTCTTTTTAGTTTTGTTTCCCGTGTTAAAACTTAGGTTACTTATTACTTTAACTAGCTTAGATATCCAATATGTGTGATGTGATTCACATGAAAACCAACTAATATAATGTAAATCCGATTATTTAATTAATTCGAATGGAACCACTCTTTTTTATGTCACTCATAAAAAGCATCGAGTATGGGTCTTTTTTTGCATGGTGACAACAGTTGCACGGATGAGCAGGGATTGTTCCTCAAATACATTGGCGTTGTGGTTGTAACATGTGTGGTTTGATCAATGTGGTGGTGACCACACCACGCTGTGAGTAGGAATATTAGTTGAGTTCCGAGTTTTAGTATTACCACTATAAGGTAAAAAGAGATTCGCTTGATCCTCAGTGTGCACTTATGCGGCAAACACTTTTTGTTAATGCACCTAATTATCTACGCTACAACATTCGATGCTTTCCCCAGCAACATTCCGACCCTTTCGCCAGCGACATGTCGCTGGGGAAATATATCCCCAGCGACATGTCGCTGGGGAAAAGTTGATGGGTTAAGCTCGATGGCAAAACGTTCCCCAGCGACAATCCCCAGCGAAAAGTGGGCCCCACGTATTTTTTGGTCAAGGAATTGATGCCACGGTGGCAGTAGATTCCCCAGCGACATATCGCTGGGGAAACTTCTGATTAAAACCAAATATTTAAAGTTAATAATAAAATCTTAAGTTAATTACAGACTTATCCCCAGCGACATGTCGCTGGGGAAAGGTCCCTTTGAGTTTGACTTTCACGCTTTCCGCCTCGAGATTTTGTCCTTTAGCTGGATTTCCCCCAGCGACATGTCGCGGGGAAAAGTCGCAATTTTTTTTTTTATATACAGCAGGCACAGCACATTTCCTAGATTTTTCCCGGAAAAAAACTGCCTGCCAAACAGCAGGCATTTCCAGATTTTTTTCCGGAAAAAATCTACACAACTTGACCAAAACACAAATCAAAAGTAAACGCATCTCGCAATACAAAATACACCACAACTTGTACCAAAACCAAAATCTAATATAGGGACATCGGACCAAAAGCCGAATATGTACACAATATTATTTTAGGGAAACAAGCGTGATTAGCATACTAGAGGAAACAAGTCAATAGTCCAACAGATAAACATAAAATAAATAATGTACCATATCTAATAGACATATAACACGACAAACTCGTGTCATCGCCACCATCCTCACCCCCCGTATCATCACAATCCTCACTTATCACGCGCGCACAGACTCCCGCCACTACCCGATGGCTCCACCGAATTCATATCGAGCAAAAGCATCGCGCGAACCTGTTAGGGTTTATTTTTTTTATCATTTGATTATATTATGATATGGATTCTCGTTCATTCGGATCGAGTCATCCGGTTCAGTCGGTTTGGTTTTCTCGGTTCACCGTACGAGTTAGGGTTACACATTAAAGGTTTCAACGTAGTAAGTATGTTACACATTAGAGGTTTCAATGTATGAGCTAGGGTTACACATAAGGTTCAAGATGAGTTAGGGTTACACATTAGAGGTTCAATGTATGAGTTAGGGTTACACATTAAAGGTTCAATGTATGAGCTAGGGTTACACATTAGAGGTTCAATTTATGAGTTGTTTGTATCATTTGCATATCGATATTGAAAACCTCATGAGTGTATTTAGATATGGTACGTATTGTAGGTTCACCGTACGAGTTACGGTTCAACATTGTAGATTATGTAGCCCATCGAAAGAGTATTTGCCGGTGTGGTTCGACCCACCAAGAGACGGGTCTATGTCAATTTATGACAACAAAAGGGATGCGTACCATTGGGTATCATTACATCTTTTAACCTTATCACACCTCAACTCATTTCAACTCTCACTCTCACTTCACTAGCCACCATTATTATACATACAACCCGTTTCATCTCCTGGTCATATCATCTCTCTCACACGCAAAGTTTCACCCCAAAACACACACACATAACTAGTTATGAACACTACTCAACGTGAACTAAACCCATATGCTCCACCTTTCTACCCATCAAGATTATAGGTTCAACATTATAGGTTCAATGTATGAGTTAGGGTTCAACATTATAGGTTCAATGTATGAGCTAGGGTTACACATTAGAGGTTCAACGTATAAGGTAGGGTTACACATTAGAGGTTCAATGTATGAGTTAGGGTTCAACATTATAGGTTCAATGTATGAGTTAGGGTTCAACATCATCGTGAGATAATATTGAAGTTGGATCCTAGTGATCATGTTTCGACTTCGGTTATGATTCGTAACATAAGGTAGGGTTACACATTAGAGGTTCAATGTATGACTAGTTGATTGATTAGAAGCTAACACGCATATTTCCATATTTCAAAGCCCATCTTATGATATGTTACGGTTATACATTAGATGTTCAACGGATTTCTTTAGTGAACATCATTTCTTAAAAACTATAGGTAGATAACTTCCTCCAGAAGCCAAAATACCGCGCGCATTTTGAAGATTATGTAGCCCATCGAAAGAGTATTTGCCGGTGTGGTTCGACCCACCAAGAGACGGGTCTATGTCATGTTTGACAACAAAGGGGATGCGTACCATTGGGTATGTTACGAATCATAACAGAAGTCGAAACATGATCACTAGGATCCAACTCATACATTGAACCTATAATGTTGAACCCTAACTCATACATTGAACCTATAATGTTGAACCCTAACTCATACATTGAACCTATAATGTTGAACCCTAACTCATACATTGAACCTATAATGTTGAACCCTAACTCATACATTGAACCTATGAGTTAGGGTTCAACATTATAGGTTCAATGTATGAGTTAGGGTTCAACATTATAGGTTCAACGTATGAGCTAGGTTTAATGATGAAAATAATTAAATGCAATGTAAGCAAGGGACGTATGAGCATTATAGGTTCAACAAGTGGTCCGTACACTTTCCGGTAGCAACTGGACCAAGAAACCGTGTTGTACCTAATCGTAAACCTAAGGACAAACCACGTTTTAACGAGGGTGCAAAAAGGTTGTTTATTAAGAAACAACATCATCGTGAGATAATATTGAAGTTGGATCCTAGTGATCATGTTTCGACTTCGGTTATGATTCGTAACATAAGGTAGGGTTACATATTAGAGGTTCAATGTATGAGCTAGGGTTACACATTAAAGGTTCAATGTATGAGCAAGGGTTCACATTAGAGGTTCAATGTATGAGCTAGGGTTACACATTAGAGGTTCAATGTATGAGCTAGGCAAGGATAAGGATACTAGAGGGACAATTAGAGATGGATAAGGATAATAAACGTTAATCGATTTGGTCATTTCGTGTATTATGATTACATATAGTGGTAGCTAGGAGTAAAATTCAGTTAACTTTGAAGTAAATTTAGTTAGTATGTGGAATATTGGACCGAAAATAGCCTAAAAACGTAGTTTGTTTAAAAGTCAAACGAACATCCCCAGCGACATGTCGCTGGGGAAACTAAGCCCAAACCCGAAAATATGTTAACTTATAAAAGGGCCAGCCTAATAAATAAGCCTGTTATGTTTCCCCAGCGACATGTCGCTGGGGATAGTTGTACAATTCAAACGCTACAACAATTATGGACTAATTACGCACTAAACAATTAACAAACGTATCCCCAGCGACATGTCGCTGGGGAAAGACTGGCGGGATAATTTCCCGCTTAGATTTACGCTAAATTTTTTTATTAAATTTCATGAAAATCTTCCCCAGCGACATGTCGCTGGGGAAAACGTTTCAATAACGTTTGACTAAAGATTCAACGAGAATAAATGCCACGTCGGAGTATTTTGTCGTTTAGCGACTTTTCCCCAGCGAGATATGTCGCTGGGGAAAAACGCGCTGGGGAAAGGGGCTTTTGTTGTAGTGCCCGGGCGACATGTCGCCCGGGAAACTCTCTTCAAACTTTGACTAAAAAAGTCTATCAGAATTGGTGTCACGTCGGACGAACTTTTGTCGTTTAGTGATGTTTTCTGGGCGACAAGTGTCGCCCGAGAAAACTGCGTCAACTGTTCTACTTTTTCTTGC
>BQNB010193320.1:0-11545 GCA_026074375.1 Tanacetum coccineum
TATATCTTGATTTTTGTACTTTGACGTAGCACCCCAATGTTACCATTCCGCTGCGACCTGATTTTGGGGGTGTTACAATTTGCTCGAAAATTTGGTTTGTTTTGGAGATATTGTAAAAAACTTATGGGTTTTGTACTAGGGGAGCTTAATACAACTTTCTTGAATGTGCTTAAGTGTTCATATAACACCATTGATTGAAGCTTGTTGAATATATGTGCTATTATGTTTTATAATGCTCGTTGTGTGTATGCGTTTTATGATTCTATTGATTCAAGTTGTTATCATGTTCCTATGTGCTGTTCTCATACTAAGAATGTTATATAAACAAGTGTAAGTGCAACAAAATCGTGTTTGTGAATTTTTTTAAGAGAACCCGAACTAGTCATATTCCTTTGGGAACCGATCTAATCAAGTCTCTTTGGGAACCGATCTAATCAAGTCTCTTTGGGAACCGATCTAATCAAGTCTCCTTGAGGACCGATCTAGTCATATTCTTAAGAACCCAATCTAGTCATTTTTTCAGAACCCGATCTAGACATTTTCCTTAAGGAACCGATCTAGTCAAGTCACTTAATGACCGATCTAGTCAAGTCCCTTGAGGACCGATCTAGTAGATTTGATTTATGACACGATCTAGTCATTCATATTAAGGACCCAATCTAGTCATTGTTCTTAAGGAACCGATCTAGGTTTTCTCATCAAGGACCTGATCTAGTCATTTTGTTTAAGGACCCGATCTAGATGTTCTCATTAAGGAACTGATCTTTTGAAATCTTTAACAAACCGATCTAATAGATTTAGACCAAAAACACTTAAGATCAAAATTTCAAATCGAAGGCAAATTAAAACTTAACTTAGCAGGCTAATTAAAATTGGTTAATTATGCTATCTAATTGAGTTAAAAATAGGCTTAAAAACAAGGTCGAATCAAGGTTAACTAAAATATGACTTAGGATATCTAAAATTCTCTACTAGTTAGAAAGACCATGATTCCTAATTTTTCAAAATCGTTGCTGCAGTCATCAACAAATGTCTGCGTGGTAAAAGTACCGGATATGACAGTCTTCGACTATCTTAAGCTCAAATCCTTTAGGGCATGTACCATAAGAATGTAGACTATGTCTGCCTTCTATCTGAGGACTTTGTTTATCAAGTAGAGAAAAAGAATGTCGAGAGGAGTAATGAGATGTACTACCCTCGCTTCACCAAGGTCATCGTCAACTTCTTTATGACTAAGGATTCATCAATTCAAAAAAGAAACAGGGTAAATTGGCACTTTACCAGGGATGACCCAATGTTCACCACGATAAAGGTTGTCTCTAGGCATGAGGACACACAGCTATATAGTGCCGTTTTGCCTGATGAATTGACAAATGAAGCCATCAAAGATTCTGAATCCTACAAAGAGTACTATGCCATTGCTTTAGGAGCTGAACCTCCTAAAACAAAAGCAAGTGTCAAGAAGAGGCAAGCTGAATCTGACAAGACAAAGACTCCTCCAACTGCTAAAGGCAAAAGACTCAAGACTTTAGCAAAGGCGGCTAAACCAGCCAAGAAGAAACAACCTATAAAGATGTCTAAAGCTAAAGGTATAACAGTGCTGTCTGATGTTGCTTTAACAGAAGCTGAACAAATGAAGCTGGCTACAAAAAGAAGTCTGATACAAACTCACAGCTCTAACGCCAGCGGCTCAGGTACAGATGAAGGAAATTGTGGTACACCAGGGGTTCCCGATGTACCAACATATGAATCTGATGATGAGCAAATCTCTTGGAAGTCCAGTGACGAGGAAAATGTTGATGATGAAGACAATAATGATGATGATGAAGATAATTATGATGATGAATACAATGATGATGATGAAGACAATGATGATGATGATGACAATGATGATGTTGATGACGATGCTGATAATCAAGATGATGAAGATCAAGATGATGATAATGAGAAGACTGATTTAGACAAAGATGGTGATGAATTTGTTCATCCCAAGTTCTTCACTCATGATCAAGAGGAAAGAAAAGATAAAGAAGATAATGAAGAAGAGGGTTCATATCTGAGGGTTTAAACACCTTCTTATTATGAATCCACTGATGATGAAGAAAGTAATGAAGTCACTCATGGTGCGAATGTTGAGGGAGAAGAGCTAGATGAAGAAGAGACAAATGAAGAGGACAAAGCGAATGAATTATACAGGGACATGAACGTCAATCTAGAGGGAAGAGATACTGAAATGATAGATGCTCCACGCACTATCATTCAAACTACTTAAGTAATAGAAGACACTCATGTGATCATAACTCTGGTCAATCCTGAAGGTCAAAAACATAGTTCTTTTGTGTCATCCGGCTTCGTTTCTAACATGCTCAACCCCAGTCCAGATACATGTATTGACTCTATATTTAATCTTAACACTGAGTCAACTTCTCTGGTAGATGTTCCGGTTACTACTATTGCTGAGAGACCTCTTTTGTCTGCAACAACACTTCCTCCACCAACCATTCCTCTCATTACACATCTGCAACAAACACCAGTTCCTACACCAACAACTATTCCAAGTTCCTCCCTACAAGATCTTCCCAACTTTGGTTCCTTATTTGGGTTTGACCATAGACTAAAAACTTTGGAAACCGACTTCTTGAAATTCAAGCAAACGAACCAATTTGTTGCAGCAGTTTCTTTAATTCCCGACATTGTTGACATGTACTTTGCTAACAAGATGAATGAAGCCGTCAAAACAGCTATTCAATTACAGTTAGACAAACTCAGAAATGAAGCTCAAGCCGATAATGAAGACTTCATCAATAAACTTGATGCCAACATAAAGAAAATAATCAAGGAGCAAGTCAAAGAACAAGTTAAGGCACAAGTCTCTAAGATTTTGCCAAAAAATGAGAAGACTGTAAATGAACAACTCGAAGCAGAGGTTCTAACTCGTTTATCTAATGAATCTAAGACATCCCATGTTGTAGCCGCCAACCTTTCTAAACTTGAGCTGAAGAAGATTATCATAGATAAGATGGAAAGTAATAAGTCAATCCACACATCTTATGAACAAAAGAATCTCTACAAAGCATTGGTTGACGCCTACGAAAGTGACAAACTCAAACTTGACACGTATGGAGATACTATCTCATTTAAAAGACGTCGAGATAATGAGGATAAAGACGAAGAACCCTCCGCTGGATCAAACAGGGGGTCCAAGAGAAGAAGAGCTGGAAAAGAACCAGAGTCAACCAGTTTACCAAAGGAAAAGACCTCTAAGACAATTAGAATGTCTACTGAAGGGTACAAATCTCATCACGAGTCTGCTGACAAGTCTATTCAAGCAGAGGACGTTTTCTTCGCTTGCTCTGCAATACGAGCCTCATACAAAGCCGCGCCCCTTTAATATGATGAAGAAGGGCCGCCCTCTTTGATTTTCCGCACCAATCCTTATTTACTACTACATCTTTTTTGGGGTGTATAGCTTAGTTGGTAGAGCAGGGGTGGTTGCCATAGATATATTGGGTCATTCGTAACCAGAGCAATAACCGATGCTACAGCATAAACTAAAGCTATACGTGGCGGCCCCTAAAGGCGTAACTGACAGGTTCTATTTTATCTGCCCATCCGAGTCATCCCGTACTCCATGGACCTGTTCAACCTTGGCTAAGCACTTTAGCTCAGAAAGAAGATACTTGTGAGTCATTAAATGAGCTGATGGACACTCCTCTAGACTTCTTAGCATTCGTAATGAATAGGCTTAAAGTTGATACTCTGACTCCAGAATTATTAGCCGGTCCAACATTTAAACTGATGAAAGGATCGTGCAAGAGTCTGGTGGATCTAGAATATTTCTTTGAAGAAGTCTACAAGGCAACCACTGATCAATTATACTGGAACAACCCTGAAGGTCAGCAATATCCACATGATCTGCGC
Source organism: Tanacetum coccineum (assembly GCA_026074375.1). NCBI lineage: Eukaryota > Viridiplantae > Streptophyta > Magnoliopsida > Asterales > Asteraceae > Tanacetum > Tanacetum coccineum. The sequence goes on from BQNB010193320.1 coordinate 3,922, forward strand.
AAGCCATTACCATTGATACCTAATTCTTGAGGTCGTCAAGTCATTCCTTTTGATCACTTCATCAATAACGACCTTGCGTATCTAAGTGGTGGTGTCTCAAGCGGAACATATACAACTTCAGTGACGAAGACCAAGGCTGTAGATTACGAGCACATCAAATGGATTGAAGATTTGGTCCCTAACAGAATGTGGAGTCAAGTGCTGGTTATCTATGACAAGTATACACTCTGGGGAATCTCACATTGGGGGCGAAAACAACAATAATTCTATGGATTTGCTGCTAACAGGGAACCTGCTCGTGATGTCTACTCCAAACGCAGAATCATTGCTGTCACAAAGCTTCAAATTGTCGAATGGCATAATTACAAGCATATGGATTGGATTACTGTTCGTAGAGATGATGACAAGCTGTATAAATTCAAAGAAGGCGATTTCAACAGGCTTCACATTCAAGACATCGAAGACATGCTGCTTCTTCTTGTTTAAGGCAAGTTGACAAATCTCACTGTTGAAGAACGCCTAGCTTTTAATGTCTCCTTGCGAATGTTTACAAGAAGCATTGTCATCCAAAGGCATGTGGAATATCTTCAATTAGGTGTCGAAAGGTACCAAAAGAAGCTCAACCTCATAAAGCCGGATACGTATAAATCAGATCTTAAACTAAGGGAAGCTTATACAGCATACTCCAATCCTAGAGGTTTCATTTACCAGAATAAAGACAAGAAGAACAAATTGATGGGTATTGATGAACTCCACAAGTTTAGTGACGGTACACTCAATGATGTTCGGACTGCTCTTAATGATCATCTAAAGGGAATCCGAATGAAGTATCTGCCATAGACTATATGTAGACAAAGTGACAAAGATAAAGCTGGAGCTATGATCCAGGCAATTGATAAACAGCTCAAGACTAGAAGGATTATGCGGAACTTGGAGAAATTTATTGGTGGGAGACCGTACGAGGGTGACTTTCGGCTGCTACAGAGGACCATATGATTTATCATATGATGTCCTCATCATAACAGGTCAATCCTCGTGAATAATTAAAACTTGTGAAATTTGTATATATGTAGTGTAGACATTATGGTGATATTAAGGTGTGCTCGAGTACAAAATTTTCAAGAATTTCTTAGTAAATTCAATTTTTTCAAGTTATTGTACTCAGCACTATCTTATATACCCTCATAAATTAAGGGGGAGCATTAAAATGTTCCTAATAGTGATTATGTAACATTTTATCCCCGAACGTTTAATCAATTGATATCCAAGATATCAAGGGATTAACATTTTGGATAAGGGGAGAAAATGTGATTAAACAGAATCTAATTTGTACTGAAATATGATCATATAAAATGGACTTAATGCACTCCACACTCAGCATGTACTATGATTACGATGCACATGTTAAGGGGGCGCTTTTAGTGATGATGAAAAACTCTCAAAGTGTAAATCTTTTGATATTTATATCAAACACTTTGATTGAACTTTTCAATAATTTTGGAAGGATTGTGATGAAATACCCAAAAGACTGACCATGTACTTAAATTTTATGGAGTTATAAGGCGGTTAGGTATAGGTATTCAAATCCCATGATCCATCCAGAACCAGAGGGATCTACCCAGGGATATCCACTAGATAGTGTAGAAGTCTTTAGGTATGATACAAAAGGAGAAAAAGTGAGAATCAGGAATAATGCCGACTGAGATGGAGCTAACACTGGAATAAAACCAACAAGGTGTTAGTTATGAAGTCTCGGTAAGCATTGAAGGGGTTGAAGAATGAAAAAAAAATGTAAGGATAAAGGGTGTAAAGAAAGAAGCCCTCCATACACTTAGGCAGAAACTGGGTCAATACAGTGACGCTATGCACAACCTTCCTTAGCCACTCAAAGTCTCTCAAAAGACTCTTGTTTCATTTCTCACAGAGATTACACGCATTTCTATCAACTTTCTCACTCCTAGTTAGTTGATATTGAAAAGGTGGCAGTCTGCTCCAGCCTCCGATCACCAAAAACAAAGTGCACTATTGAGTCTAGAGCCAAAAGAGATCATCCATAAATCTCATTAGGACGCTTGTCAAATTATGCTTGCTTAGTCACACAATGTGATACCAAGATACATATTAAGAGTGCTACGCATTATCCTTGTGATTTTGCCAGAACATCCGAGTGATATAATTCACAGTGAAGATGGAAATCCTGCTTAAGCCAACATCAAACAAGCTCATGGTAAGTGACTTGTGCGATTCTATATGAATCAAACTTGTGACAACTAGAAAGAAATAATGGTGCAATTTTATAAGAATCAAACTTGTTCCAGGTTATGAATTGACGAATGATGATGAATTTTGAAATGATTAACACTCTCAATGTGTCACAAAACCACTTTAGCAAGTGACACGTCGATTGATTTTCAAATCAATTTTTCTATTCAATCGATGAGACTTTGTCTTGTTGGTTTACTCATATTGTATTGTCTGCTTTGAGATACTCTGGTATTGAGAACGGATAGTGCAGCTGCGAAACCCTGTCAAGGAGACTCCTCGGAATTCTACCTGATCACAGGTAGTATTTATACTGATCAACGGGACGAAGTGACAAAGATACTCTCGTCCATAACTGTTGATTATCACTAACTTAAACCTACAGGTACTCCCGACGATTGGTGCAGCTGATTCTCAACGAGGCATGATTCATAGCCACATGCTCATACCCGGCCGACAAATATAAAGACGTCATGAAAGCTCAAGTACATGTTTTAAGACTTTCGCTACTCTAATACCGTACGTCTTTCTTGAAGTGATGAAGTATTAACGTCAAAGAATTTCAAAGAAGTTTTTGTAAAATGGAGTGACCTCCCTTAGGGGGGATTGTTAAGAACACGAATGTGTCGGTCACTTCCATATATAATTGTAGTTAGCTCGTTAAGTTAATTTTTGGAAACTTACTAGGCTAGTTAGCTAAAAGCCCATGGATAAACCCATGAAGGCCCAAGCCCACGATCCATTGTAAGTATATAAACACCTCTCCATGCCTTGGAGAGGTGGTTGGTTGTTCATTTTTCACACATAATACATTTTCTATCTTATGTTTACTTTCTCTCTCTAAGTGTTCATCCAACCCACTCTCTCTCTAAAACAACTCTCTTCCTATTTTCATGTATGTTAATTTGATTGTTCTTCACTTCTCAAGGAAAGTCAAATGCATAGTATGCTAGGTTTAAAGTTTTTGTAAAAATGGAGTTGGACCTCCCTTGGGGGGACATTGTTAAGAACACGAATGTGTCGGTCACTTCACCACTTTTATTAATTGTTGTTTATAGTTAAAGTTTAATTTTTGGGAGACACTTACAGGCTTAGTTAGCTAATAAAGCCAATGGTTAAATCCCATGAAGGCCATGCACATGGATATATTCACCAAAGGAGTTCTGTGGGATTACTGGAAAATGGGTGGTGATGAAATTGAGGTATCTAATGATGAATCTTCTGATCTTGAAGAATACTAGAGTGATAAGGAAGAAACCGCCAAAAATTTTAAGATAGAAACTGATGTTTTTTACTACGAGACACCTCTCTGCTTGGCATTAAATGAATTTAATTACCATCTCAAAGTATATCCGGACTTACTTACAAAGGATATTTTAGGGTTTAAAACCTATGAAGATTACAAAGACGATTGGATCTACGAATGGAACGAGAATGTACCATGGGTATATGACAAGCCATGTTTTGATAATGGAATATGGAAGGAACCAAAACCAATCAAACATACTTGCAAGCCTTTCAACTATAAAACTGGTTGTTTGGAATGGCCAACCTGTAGTTAGAGAGAGGATGGTTATTGTAATGGAGGAAATTTGCCTGGTGCCTACGTTATTGGAAACTCGCTCCATTACCAAGACCTTGAATGGTATGAGGCTCTGGAAGATAGCGATCTAAAAGATGAAGCTTTACGAAATAAAGCTATCATGGAGGGTTGATCAGTAATGATGAATCAAGCAATGATTGTTGGAAAAGATGGAAGATCCATGAGATTTACTACCATGATTATGATGAAAGAGAATATGAAAACGAAACTCATGAAGAAGGACATGAGTTATGTGGTATCAAAACTCGCGAGGTGCTGGTTTGCCAAATAAAAAGATACAAGATGATCAAATATTCGTTCAATGATGAAGAAGAATATGTTGCCATAAAAGAAGACGAATACAACGATCTTACCATCACAAGTGAAGAGGCGTGTCGAGCTTACCAGGAAATCTTTCGGAGGATGGACGAAGGATGGATGGTTACGCGCACCGAGTGAGAAGATAAAGAAAAGTCTAACATAAAGATTTCGCTGTAAACAAAAGTGCTTCCTAGGAGATAACCCAAAATGTTATTTATTTTTATCGAGTCTGTTTTCCCAGACATCAATATGGCGTATCCGCTCCATACCATACGGCGTATTGATTGTCTGGACGTTATCAGTCTTTACTATTTATGCACTTTAAAAACATTATTGTCTGTTCTGGCAATACGACATATTCATGCACATGATACGGCGTATTCACCAGACTGACCCATATTTTAATACTTTTTACAGGTTTCTCAATACGGCATATTCCAGTTTATGGATTCGGCGTATCGATCTCCTATATAGTTTTGTTTTTGTTTAGTTTAAATTAACCATAGATACCAAGATAGGAATGCACATGTTTTTCCTTTATTTTAAGTGGACCTCTGAAAGAAATATCAACGAATATTGGTGGAGAATTTACAAATCTGGAGATCATGAAGTGTTGGAGTCTTGAAACTTCAAGGCGGCTGTTCAACACATAATCTTGCTCAATTAAACTCAACATGGAGAATCTACCGAGCAAATATCACAACTGACGGGTCCGGAATTGATCCAAGAAACAACGGAAAAGATCGTCCTGATCAAGCAAAGGATGCAAGCAGCTCAGGATCGACAAAAGAGCTACGCCGATCGGAAACGAAAGCCGATGGAGTTCGAGGTTGGGGACAGAGTTATGCTTAAGGTCTCGCCTTGGAAAGGGGTCGTACGGTTCGGTAAGCGGGGCAAGCTGAACCCGAGATATGTCGGACCTTTCAAGGTGTTAGCAAAAGTTGGGAAAGTTGCCTACAGGCTGGAACTTCCTCAAGAGTTGAGCAGAGTTCACCATACTTTCCATGTGTCTAATCTGAAGAAATGTTACGCTGACGAACCATTAGTCATGCCGTTAGAAGGAATTCATGTTGACGATAAGCTCCAGTTTGTGGAAGAGCCCGTTGAAATTATGGAACGGGAGATCAAACGATTGAAGCGAAGCCGGATACCATTGGTTAAGGTTCGCTGGAACTCTAGGCGGGGCCCTGAGTTCACCTGGGAACGTGAAGATTCGTTCAAACAAAAATACCCACAACTCTTCACAAACCGGGCTTCGTCATCCACTACAAGGTCTTAAGCTTTGAGGACAAAGCTCTTTTAACGGGTGGAGACTGTAACATTTCTCAATTTCAGGTCATTTTACGACTCCTATTGTTAGTCACTATTTGTTTTAGTCCGATGCGCGTTTACTTTTAATTTTGCTTTTGAGCTAAATCGCGTAGACTAGAAATAATCATTTAATGTAAACGGCCATCAAATAAATTAAGGTTTACATCAACCAAGTAATATATAATTATTAAGAAGATAATTATGTAACTTGCGTATTTTATTTTTTTATTGGTCACGTACAAGGGTTACGTTTCGCAATAAAATACATTTGGACATACCCCGGAAATACCTAGACTTACCTAGACTCAAACCAATACCCACTTTCAAAACCTTAACACAAAATTAAATCAATTCTTGTGTTAAAGACCCACTAGAGCCGAATTATGGGACAAGTATAACTAGAAATCCTTAAATCTTACACTAAGTATAATGTACATCAAAGTCTAATTAAGATTTGTACAACATGTCTCTAGTTAGCTAATACACATGGGTTAGAGATCACTTTGGATCCTTCCTTCCCTACCAAAACCCACGGCAAAATATACATACCTAGAAATCTACTAATGATCCTAAAGTACATGTACATCTCATGGCTAATTAATGTTAGTCCTAAATGTCTCCCACTAATCTATTACACAATGGTTAATAACCATTTGGCTCCTTTTTCCCTTGTATAGCCGGCTAAACATAAGACACACACACACACATCACAAGATTTCAAATATCTAAGCATATCTTGTACATATATCTTGTAATTAAGAATAGTACCTTGTGGTTTTAACAAAACTATGTGTGAGTAACCAAAACCACAAAACCACTAGTAGCTAGGGCACGGTTTGGTTTAGTTGTGTGACTAGAAAAGCTAACTAAGCACTTGTCTATAAATACACACACACACTTGACATTTTACACTCTTAAAACTCACACACACTCCAAACTCTCTCAAGCAAACTAAACTTATCACCTCCCTCTTTTACAATCGGGTTACACTAAAACCAAGCCTACACGCACCTTAAATTCGTCCTAAGCACGGCTAAGGTCATACGAGGGGTATAGAAAGCTTTGAAGCTTAAGTTGAATACACATGCGGGTGTGTACACGAAGCTAGTTGCTTGCCTGACTCATCACAAGACACTAGGACCCTTTGTAAGTCTCAAATTAAGCTTTACATGTCCTACACCGTCCATTTCTATTCGTATCTAGTTGTGATGATCGAAATTATTTGTGCTTAACATGTAAAGTGTGCGTGAACATGCATAGTACGCCTCATGCATGGTTCACGTAAATATGATCATGTGTGTTACACTTGTGTGGTGCAAGAAACTAATAAAACGCATGTACAAAGTGATTTAACGACAACAAGGACTTAAATGATTCGTTTACATGAAAGCTTAGACTCTAACGCGAACAAAACCCTTATACACGAATTGAAATAAAAACCACACGTAAACTTTTGTCGTAAACGAAGTGCTATGGCTTGGGAACGTATATGAGACGTTAGTACTGCTAGCAGGGTTAGTACTGCTAGCAGAAGTTAGTACTGCTAGCAGAGTTAGTACTGCTAGCAGAAGTTAGTACTGCTAGCAGAGTTAGTACTGCTAGCATATTGTTAATACTGCTAGTGTATTAATAATACTATTTTTGACATTCCTGAACTTTCCTGTGTCCAACACGAGCTCAAACAAACTCTAACGAATTTGTAACTCACTAATCGGTTGTATGATACGAGCTAAATTAGAAGTTAATACTGCCAGGCTCATGTTTTACTGTTATCTAAATGATTTACATCCTTGGGGTGAGAACATGCTTGTTTTACAAATTGGACGCAAGTGTATATTTTATACCATGAGTACGTGTTTGCCTAAGTTACCATAACCCATTATGTCCATGATCATGAACTGTTAATTGCATAGATGTGATTAGGAATTACATTATGTGGGCGCGAATGTTATGAATAGATCTATTAGGGATTGACAATCCCCGTTCGGGTGATTAGCTATCACCGGGAACGAACGCATACCATGTCGAATCTGGGATGTTTCGGGGTTAGCACATCATTCACGGAAACTTGTTGGCAAATATATTTGTATTCATATATGTCGAGCTTCAGTGTCATGAGCTTAGGAAAACGTAATTACTTTTTATGAT
>BQNB010193322.1:0-11545 GCA_026074375.1 Tanacetum coccineum
ATATGCATATTCCTTCAATAAATTTATCTTCCAGAAGTCTAAGTGCTCCCAATTGTTTATATGCATACTCCGTGGTTATTAGGGTGTATGTGTGGTCAACTCTCTGGATATCTCAATAATATGTTTCTTCTTTATGTAGTCACCTGACTAAGAGAGATCATCTGAAGATGCAGTAGAAAGTCCATACATGGGAACAATTCGAAGCAAAGGCGTAACTTGATTGCTAATACTTGGTGCCTTTGATATCATCCAGGTATGTGCCCTACTAGAAGCACCCAAATGCGCGGGGTAACGGGTAATTTTTGATCTTTTTGGGTCAGGGGAGAAGTTAACCCTCATGGATTTTCCTGCTAGGCTAATAGTAAAAAAATTATGTTTTAAATATGCAGAAAAAAATACTGGCCTAAGTTAAGGGTAATGTCTCAAATATCCATGGGGTGGACCGAGTAGTTTTAATGAGCGCACTTAAATTTCTAGAAAAACTTCAGCAAGGTACGTTGAGTGATCAAGGTATGTGTTTCCTTCGCTGGAACTTTAGGAACTGTATTTTCGTGTCTCAGATAACCACAGAGTTGACCGCACAGTTTTACTGAGAGCGCTTAGACTTCAGGAAAATAATGGGAAACTTGCTATCTTCAAGGGAAGTCCAGTAAGGGACGTCAATGATCAAGGTACGTGTTTCCAGCTAGAACGCGTTTATCTTCTCTTCCTTTTTTTCCACATCAATTGTGTTAAAACAGTTTGACATTAGCTGATAAGTTCAGATATATAAAGATAATTATTACATCGTCTTTAATAGGCGATTAAAAAATTGGTTTTATCGAATCTGTTTATGGTTTATTGAAAATCGGAACTAATTACTCCCACACACGGCCTTTATTATTGTTTTATGAAAATGCAGTACGCCCAATATACTCAAATTGGACACGTTTGGAGGGGCATATTAACTCAAACTGTGCGTATTCACAATATGCAATCTCATAGATCTTCATGTTATTGATATACGCTAAGCCAACCATTATGTAACGTTTAGAAAAAAGGGACGTGTAAATTTTACATGTCTTTTATGTGTTTTCTTACTTATCAGACATGTTTATCTAACGAAATGTGAAAGGTGAATGTTCTATCAATGTCGAGTGTCTCATGAGACTTGACGTGGAAAGAGCATTGGCGGATTCCATATATGTTACCGTATGGGCATCTCCGCATCTTACTTTAAAGTTCTTGAATCTCCGATTTAGATGACTTTTTATGGGATAGATTGGTAACGGGTCATATGGGTCAAAAGACATTCGGCATACTCTTTCTTTTGTTTATCCATGTGTTCCGAATATTATTACTAGGAATGCTCACTTATTTTTTTTTTTGAATGTAGGAACAGAACATGGTACATCTGCTACGATTTGGGAGGGATACATTGACTTTGAATCAGACCCGTGGCCACATATATCTGCTACTGCTAAGAGTTGACCTTCAGACTGTCTAACTATTCATGAAGATCATTGTACATTGGCGATTCTTGGCTTACAGATTAACGTTTGCTCAAGGTACAAGCTTTACATGTAGGAATCAATATTGCCATTTATATATGAATGGGCTGCATTATAAATGGAAGCTTCAGTAGAAATGTAAGGCCGAATTAAAAATGCAAACTAATTGCTCGATGAAATGTATCAAAAAGATGATGTTACCTCTACAATTTGGATATGACATTTAATATATAAGTTTATTGTCAGGTTATGGTTGTACTAGAGCTGTTGTAGACTTTGGAGATATATTAGTTAATTATAAATGGCAAAAGTGTTTGGTTCAGTACCTGAATGATATATGTGGTATACTTGACTAATTTAATTTGATAGTGAGATTAAATGTATGTTTTCATTATCTTAGTTTTATTATGTTGCACGAGCTAAATGATGTATGCGGAAATATATTGGATCACACCAACTACTACATATTGCATCGAGAGTTAAAGGGTGTGTGGGATTGCTTATTTCAGCACTTAAACAAGCTTCATGATCTCAATTTCTTTTGGACGAATGTATGATTTCTACTCATTTTGTATTGTCAGCAATAATATACTTTGTTTAATTTTGTATATAAACAAGAAATCATATGTTACAGTGTCGACAACAAATTATCCCCCGCCGCAACGCGCGGGTCTCTACCGTCTCGTATATACTAAAGGCGGACGGAAACAACGTCGTATAACGACGCCCTAAAAAATTAGCCCATTACCGGCCCAACATAAAAGAAAATAATTTCTTCCGGGCCTAATAAAAAGAAAAAAAGAAAATTTACAAAATAGACTCTCAACTTTAACTATTTACCACTTTTTATATAATAAACTTTATTTATCAAATATATAACCGATTCATCCAGATCAAAAAATACCTGCGGAAAGATCTTTAAATTGCGAACAAAACAAGTCTGATATTGCAATGCTTCTTACATACGCATAATTTTATAAAAAACGTTGAAGTTTAATATAAATAGGAAAAAAAATTACAAAACGTACCCTCTACTTTTAACTATTTATGATTTTTTATATAATAAACTTGATTTATCAAATATATAACACATATTTACCGATTCATTCAGATAAAAAAAACTCGCGAAAAAATCTTCGAATTACGAACAAAACGAGCCCAATATTGCAATGCTTTTGACATACGTACGATTTTATAGAAAATGTTGAAGTTTAATATTCCGTGATAGTTAAAAAAATGGTCAGTGAAATAAAAAACCCGTGTTGCATATAAGTCAGCCCCGCCACAACGCGTTGACAGATTTTCACTAAATATTCATTCGAAACATATTCATGAAAAATTATGCCCCGCGGCAACGCGCGGGCTATGTAATCAAATCGCACAAAAACAAGTTATGCCGCAACGCGCGGAAGATCCAGCTCTTATGCAATCAAAAACCGCCCTACGCTAAGCAAAAAAAAATTAACGTCTCGTAGCAACACGCGAAAAATCATGCTTGTTGACATACATAAATGAGCGATACTACAATGTTCCGGGGTGTCACAAGACAATGCGTCGTGGAGTTAATTTTCAGAAACAGTCTAGAATTTTCTAGCACTGGTAAAAAACAATTGTGTCCGTGCCCATTCAAATTTTTTAACAGCCAAAACATTTTAAGGGAACTCTAATTTTTTCATACTCTTCCTTATATTACTAGATGAGTACTCATACATAACAACGAGATTTTATAGTAGCAAATAGTTTTAGTGATAGTTTTTTTAAATCGTGTATGCATATTTATTCTTTTAAACTGTGTATATTAATTTGTTTCCGGTTTTTATTTTGCATTTTTTATTTTTAAAAGCTGTTAGAGCATGTTTTGATATGTTTCAATTTATTAGTTTCCATTTTTAATTTTTAACTTTTCAAAATACACCATTTATAAATAGTATATATATTTTAAGAAGGTTTGTGCACCTGTTCCTTTATTTTACAATTTGAAGCGTTAATGTTATCTTTTTTTTTACTTTTCTTTTAATTTTATTTGCCTCGATGAAATATCTATAAAAATTGTTTTTATCCGGAATCGGGGGTAACCGTATATTCGGGTACTCGCCTAATACATTTAAATTATATGTTCATAAATAGGTTTTAACAATCAAAACACCCTTTTAACATCGAGTTCCACGTAACACTATCCTGCACTGGCATTTCGTCAAACACCTTCAATGCGTCACGAAACTGGTTGTTCCGTAAATAGGTTTGGATTAGTTTAGTACAAGAATAAACATCTGGGTATGTTAATTTGTTTGAAAAGACAAAAGGGTTGTTGTGGTTTTGGTTTTTAAGGTGGTCGGATGTTGTTGCTACATGTGTGATAGTGGTACTATGTTTGACATGGTTACAAGTGTTGAATGTTTTGATGCTTGTGTGAGCTTTAGGATTGTACTAGACATGTGTAATGGGAGTTTGAATTTGGTAATTGTTGAAGTAAAATTCTGTCTTGATGACTTTCGGGCTCTTGGTCGACCCCTTCAGTGTTGGTTAGTCCGGAGTTCTTACACACAGGAAATCACACGCGTTAGCCTCGCCCCAGGTGTGACCCCGGGACTAAGCTTTGACGTGAGAGTGAGCGAATGTTGTGTGTGAAAAGTATGAGTAAATGTTATAGTGTCAGAGAATTCATTGAAATGCAATAAATGTCTTTGAGGTATTTATACTACCCCAAAGGTGTACCTGATCAGGGTCGTCTCATGAATTTCAGTGGCCCTGTGCCATTACTATATGGAGGCCCCACTAAATATCAAAAATAAACTTATAAACGAATTATACTTCTTCTTTCATACAAATTACTACATTGTACTCGGATAATGACAAAAAATACATACATATATAGTATAAATTTTCAAATTTTGGTGGCCCCTCTTTGATGGTGGCCTTGTGCGAGCGCACCTGTCGCACTCCCCAATATCCGTCCCACCTGATGCTGACGTTGGTGAGATTGACCTGACGTCTGACATGACGTTTACATTATGTCAGTCCTTCCGTTATGTCTGCTCAATGTGCCAGGCGGAATGTCTGACCTCTGTCCTCTGAGCGAGGGTTGTACCTACGAGACAAAGACCTTACCTGTGTCATTTTCTTGTTATGTCATGTAGCTTTCAATTCGTGTCTTGATGTGGTGTTCGGCCAAGTGTATCGGTCAAGAGACTGTCCAGAACTGTGTGTTCGGCACATACGCGAACATGTCCCCCCAGTGTTGTATTATCAGTCAAGGACTGGTGATGCAACACTTAACTGAAAAATATATTCCTGCCGGAGTGTGGAAGAATTTAGTTTAGAAAATGACCTTACATCATGGCCGGTCTGACCCTATTCTCTTCATGGCCGGTCTGAAACCATCGTAGAAACACGGACAGCAGCGTCCTGCGATTATAGTTGGTGGACAGGGTACCTATCTTCCTTATTTTACTATTTACTTATTCTTCTACACTGATATATAATTTATACATTTTCGTTTGCAGAGATGTCGTTCAGGAACTTTATGTATGCTGAGAATGATGATGACCTGTCTTTTCTCTCCAAGGAACCATCTGCTGACTTTGGTACTGGCTCTCCATCTGTTTCTATTAATACGGAACCTCCTGTGGTAGAGGTTGTACCCACAGACGAACCTGTTGAGAATACGGCAGATTCTGAGCACTCTCCTCGTCGAGAGGAATATGTAATTCATCCTGGGAGTGTGGCCGCAAAGATCAGGGAGAGAAAATGCAGAACCAGAGGAGGTTCTTCGAAGCCTCCTGTCAAGCGCAAGCTGGTTCAAGGGGCTTCTACTTCAAGGTCTACCCGTGCGAAGGTTGATACTTCGAAGGATGACTCTCTGGTCCTTACTACAGACAAGCAGTTGTAGACAATGCTGTCAATAAAGGGTCTCGAGAGTTGCTGAAGGTGATTGATCAGATTAGGGCAGAATGTGATGTGTTGAAGGATAGGGAGGAGGCTAGGGATCAGGAGTACGAGGAGTTGAAGTCCAAATGCGAAGCTGCTATGGCAGATTTTGATAAGAATCCTGCTGTCAACGTCCTCCGTGAGAAGATCGTTTCTTTGTCTAGGGAAGTTAAAGAACATAGAGCCAATCTTGATAGAATGTTGCTCGAGAGTCAGAAATGGACTGGCTATCAGGTGAGTCTTTCAACGTTGGAGTCGAAGGTAGCTTCCCTGGAGGCTGAAAAGGCTAAACTAGAGGTCGTCGAAGCCTCTCTCCGTCAAGAGCTGCAGAATGCTAAGTTGGATAGGGCGGAGGTTGTTTCCATAGTTGTGCCTTATGTGACCATGGAGCTTGTGGATAGAATGTTACTAGAGAGTCAAAAATGGCCTGGCTATTAGGTGAGCCTTTCGACGTTAGAGTCGAATGTAGCTTCCCTAAAGGCTGAAAAGGTTAAGCTAGAGGCAGTTGAAGCCTCGCTTCGTCAAGAGCTACAGAATGCTAAGTTGGATAGGGCGGAGGTTGTTTCCATAGTTGTGCCTTATGTGACCATGGAGCTTGTGAATAGTGATGACATAGGCAGACTTGTTGCTAAACTTGTTTCTGCTTCCATTCTTTTTGGACGGTGCCATGCGTTTGAGAAAGTTGCTAGGATGAAAGAGCCATTTGACATAACCAAAGTGAAAGGTTACAGGTATTCTTATAAGCAGGAGCATACGAGAGCTGGGAATGAGTTAGCGACTGCCACATTTCCTTTTCTTGCGGATGTTGTTGCGGACCCCCATGCTTCCATTGAGGCCCTCCTTTCCAAGACGCCCCCGTGTGTTGCAACATCCGGCTCCAACAAGGACTCATGTGCCCACTTCTTCCGCTCTATCTTAGAAGGTTACTCCCTCATCTGCTCTAATGTCTCCTCCATCACAGGTTACTCCTGTTGCTGGTTCAGTGTCCAAGACACAGTCTTCTCCTCCAACTCAGTGAAGGCCACCATGTTGGTGGTAATTTGGCTTCAAGGGTAGCATGTACCCTTCAAACAATATATCTTTATATTCCTTAGGCTTTGGCCTTTAAATAATTTACTATCTTTTGTTTCTGATGGTTTATGTAGGCTATCATATGAATAGATTTTATTAACCCGTGTGGTTGAATTTGAATGGTGTCCTTTAGGGACGCTAATATAGGGATGTAATCCTAAATTTTGCTACTGTTTTGCAGCTTTCTTTTTGTTTTCCGTAGGTAGGAAACGTTGGGGGACCTTAGTCTGACCCCTTACATATCATTTTTGAATGATATTATTAAGCTTTAACAAGCTAAGGCTCATGTGTGGCCTTTATAGTGTTCACCAAGGTTTGCAAGCAGTCCTTCGCTTGAACGGGGGGTCGCGAGTCCCCGTTTTGCCTGCAAGGTTTCGAATAAAGACCTTGGGTAAGTTAACATGAATTTTATGGATGTTAGGTAAGTGTAAGGCTCATGTGTGGCCTTACAACATCCTTTCGAACGTTGAACCTTTTAAGATACTTGGTGACTTAAATAGATATAAATGTCTTGGAGGGGAATGCATTACTTTCATTAATTGTGTAGAAAGATTTACATCATTTGTAATGAACACTTAGTTTGCTACACTTAGTAACTATCCCTCTGTCAAGAAAATAGTCGAAACAAGGACTTGAAAAAATAGTGAGTTATAAGCTTCATATGTAAAACTTACGCAGGCTTGTTCCTTTCGCTGATTGCACCAATGAGTAATCAGATGCATCTGTGATCGTGTAGAGCTCTCCTTTGTTTACTCTAGTTGCAATGTAAGGTCCTTGCCATATATTGTAGCCTTCTTTATTGCCTTATGAGAGAAGGACAAAGTCTCCTAGTTTGAACCTGAAATGGCTACTCCTTGTATCATGGTATTTTCGAAGCTTGTTTTGATAGTAGGCCTCTTTGATAGAGGTACTTCCTTATCTTTGCCTTCCTTCCTTTTATCTCTTGAGTTGTGCTCTTTGCTTATGTGGGTAAGGCTTTTAGTTGATAGAGGTATAGCCTCTAAATCGTAGGATAAAGTAAACGGTGATTCACCTTGGCTATTTCTTGGCAAGGTCCTGTGTACCCAGAGTACCCGGGCAAGGTCATCCACCCTCCTTACTGAGATTGGGCTAGCTGCTTCTAGATGTGGTTCATTATCTCCACATGCTCCGTTATGGGAGAGAAGGTTTGCGTGATTTTTAACCCGTTATAGAGATCTGTGAATATACCTTCTCTTGACTGCTTGTCATCTTTTGATGTAATTGCATTTAGGACTCCAAATCTACATATGACGTGTTCCCATATAAACTTTTCTGCATGCTTTTCATTTGCTATCATTACAGGCTTGGCTTCTACCCACTTTGTTAGGTGTTTGACAACTATTGTTAGGAATTTTAAATTTCTTGGGGCTGTTGGTAGAGGGCCCAAGATGCTAATTCCCCAATGGCTGAATGACCATGTATTGCCACTGCTTATAGCATCCTTGCTTGGTACTTTCCTTAGCGTTGAGTACTCTTGGCACTGTGAGCAGTCTTGTATTATCTTTACAGTGTCCCTATACATTTATGGCTAATAGTAACCTTGCTTTATAACTCTGACCACCATAGAGCGAGGCTCCATGTTAAATCCGTAAGACCCCTCGTATACTTCTTCAATGATGTTGTCAGACTGTGAAGGGCCTACACATCGAAGCCACAATGTGAGATACGACCTTTTGTATAGGCCCCCTTTGATCAACTTGTATTGTGGGGCCTTGATTCTGATCTTCTTAGCCTCTTTTTGGTCTTCCAGTAGCAAACCACTTAATAAGTATTTATGGATTGGGTTCATCCAGCTTTCTCCCCTCTCAGCTTCGACCTTGGAAACTTCCTTGTCGTTTATTGATCTTTTTGCCAGGACTTCAAACAATACTTCTTTGGTGAGGTGTTCGAAAGTCATTGAAGCTAACTTGCTTAGTGCATCAACTTTTTTGTTTTGGTTCCTTCTAACATGCTCAATCGTAAAGGTGTCGAAACCTTTTAAGACTTCTTTTACCTTTTCCAAGTATTGTTTAATCGTAAGCTGCCTTGCTTCAAAGATTCTCTTTATTTGGTTGTCCATTAGCTGGGAGTCTGTAAAAATGGCCAGGCTTTTGATTTCCATTTCTCGTGCTATCCACAGCCCTGCTAGTAATGCTTCGTATTCTGCCTCGTTGTTTGTCGTTATGAATTAAAAGCGTAGAGCGTATGTATATTCTTTTCCTTCAGGGCTGATTAGCATTAGTCATGTTCCTGAGCCATCAGAGCTTGACGCTCTGTCCGTATAGAGCTTCCATATGTTTTCCAATTTTGGCCCTTCTTTTTTGGTGTCCACCCTTCTTGTTACTGCCTTCTGACCTTCTTCGGGAGGCGTTTGGATGGAGAAATCCTTTAGTATTTGTGTTTTTCTAAAGCCACGCTCCCCGAACTCGATGTCATGTTCGCCCAATTCGATGGCCTATTTTGATACACATCCTAACTTCTCAGGACTTGTGAGCATTTGTTTGATGGGCACATCGGTCAATACCCTTATAGGATGTCCTTGAAATATCTACGAAGCCTTCTCGCAGCATGTACGAGTGCTAGAATGAGCTTCTCTATTGCAGGATAGTTAAGCTCTGCGCCTTGCAGTACCCTGCTTACGAAGTAAATAGGGACTTGCTTTTCCTCTCTTTCTACGAGTAGTACGGCACTTATGCTTTCTACTGAGGCTGCGAGATACATTACTAACACTTCGCCTTTGATTGGGGTAGTAAGTGTTGGTAATATTTCCACGGGTTCTTTCATTATTCGAAATGATTCTTCGGCATCTGCTGTCCATTGTATGGTCTTCTTACCCATATAACTCTTAAGCACTTTGAAGAAGGGGATTGACTTTTCAGCACCCTATGATAGGAAATGGCTGAGTGCTACTAGCTTCCCATTGAGGCTTTGTATCTCTTTGAGCGTTCTCAAAGACTCTAGGTCGATTACGGCCTTGAACTTCAACGGGTTGGCCCTTATTCCTTGCTTTGTAATAAAATGTCCTAAAAACGGGCCTTCTTTGACACCAAAAGAGCATTTTTTAGGATTAAGCTTCATGTTGACTGACCTGAACCTGTCGAAGGTTTCTTGGATATCTTGTAACATGTCTTCCTCGGACATGCTCTTTATCACCATGTCATCGACGTAAGCTTCGAGGTTTCTTCCGATCTAATCACCAAAGACTTTATCCACCAACCTTGATAGGTGGCCCTAATATTCTTTAGCCCGAAAGGCATTTTCCGATAGCAAAAGACTTCCTTTCCTGCGAAGAATGCGATTTTATCTTCGTCTTCCTCATCCATTCGTATTTGGTGGTAGCCTTTGTAGGCGTCTAGAAAGCATTTTAATCGAAACCCTGAGAGCGATTCGACCTTCCAATCAATCTCCGATAAGGGGTAACCATCCTTAGGGCAGGCTTTATTTATATCCGTGAAATCCACACACATTCTCCATTTTCTGTCACTTTTCCTTACCATGACTGGGTTTGCTACCTACGTTTAGTTTTTTACCTTTCGTAGGATTCCTGCCTTTGTAAGTTCTTCCACCTCTCTACATGCTGCTTCGTTACGGTCGGAGCCCAACCCACGTCTCTTTTTCTTCATGGGTTTGATGTGTTTGTACTTGTTTAACTTGTGCTCCGTATTGAAGGACTTTCCTCTGACCATAATGGTTCTTGGGATTCCTGTCATGTCAGCATAAGTCCATGTGAAGACATTAACGTTTGCTATTAGGAGTTTCTATAGACTTTCTTTAATATTGGTTGGCAACTGCTTTCCAATGGCTATCATTTGTTCTGGATACTTGGTGTTGACAATTATCCTTTCTTCAGCGTCTTCGCAACTGCGAACGTTCTTTGCGATCTCTAGGCATGTAGCTTTAGGTTTCTTCTTTCTTTCGTCTCTCTTAGGGGGTTCGTATGTCGATAGCACGGTGCCTATTCCTTTGGGAGTGTGGAATTTTATGGCCTCGTAAATTGTGGACACTACGATTCCCATTCGATGCATAGCGGTTCTTTCGAGCAAGAGGTTATGTGGTGAGTTAGACCGTATGATAACGAAGTTAAGAACCTCCATCCTTGTGAGGGAACTATCTCCTATTGTGACTTCCAAAGGGACTTCCTCGAGGGGCCAAGAGTGCTCCCCCGAGAAACCTACAAGCGGAACCCGTGAGTCGACCCTGAGTGGTTAAAGGGCGGGCTTCAACTTTAAGAAACAGTGCTCGTAGATAACTTCACACGAACTCCTGCTATCTATATATACTCGTCTCACCTCTCTTCCAGATATCCGGGCTTTTATTATAACTAGATCGGAGGAGTTGTTACTACTTGAAACAAGGGGAAACATGATCACCCTAAGCCCGTTGATAAGCTCTCCCGCTGACTTCCTCTTTTGAGTTTGGTAATGTCTGCTTATCATAAGGACGGGTGCTTCGACTGGTGTTGTTTCCTTATTTTCTTTCTTTATTCCCTGTTGAGTGTCTGAAACTCTCGTTTTTTCCTTTCTTTATTCCCTTTACCAGATGAGAAAGTTGTCCTGATCTTACGGCTTCTTCGATCTGGTGCCTCAATTCGCGGAAATCATTGGTTTCGTGCCCATGGTCTTCATGAAAGTAGCAATACTTGGTCATGTCGCGTGAACGTCTGCTCCTGATCATGCGAGGCGGCTGTTCAAAGGTTTTTACTACCTTCTATGTGGCCAATATTTCCCTCGGACTCTTGGATAAGTTAGAGAGCAATCCGTGGTTAACCCCACGGTATGAGAAAGGTCTGTCTCTTCTATTCCCTTTGTTGTTGTCCCATGAGGAATCTCTCTTGAATCTTTTAGAGTTTTCCCGGCGGTCATTCGGGGTACCATTGGTTGTGACCTCTTTTGCTTCGATCCAAGTGTAAGTCTTCTCCATTAGACCCTTGTAACTGGTTGGGAGGTCTATGGAGAGGAACTTTACTCGGCTTCTTGTTTGTAGCCTATGAATGGATCCAGAAATGCATTCCTCTTCATTTAGACCCAAAAATTGCAGAGTATCATTTGTATACCTAG
>BQNB010193326.1:0-11544 GCA_026074375.1 Tanacetum coccineum
ATTTGAAATCAGATTTTTCCCCCCAAAATGGAAGGTTCCAAAACAGATAACACCTTCCCCACAAAAAAACAAAAAGAGGAGCGTACTCTACGGCGGCCCCATTATAGGCCTGCGGCCCCCTTATATATTAGGGACCGCCGCCAGCATAACGGCTCTTTTTTGTCTTCTATAAATACTGGACCACCCCATCTGAAAAACAGAACCTCTTGCCATGAATTTTCTCAGTTCCACTTTTCTCTCTTCTTTCTTTCTTTATAAAATACATATCTTGATTACTAACATACCTTGATCTTGTTTCAAGTAATTAATTCTTTCTTCCTTCCTTCTTCTTCTAATCAAGTGCAAGAGAAGAACATTTGTATTCTTCTACATACGAATTGTTATCAAGTGATCTCTCTCTTCCTCCTCAAAATCACAGATCTTCATTATATTTACTTTGTGTTGTTGTGTAAATTGGATTGTGTGTAGATCCAATAGTGTAAATTGTGTATTGGTGTGATTTGGATTATGTGCCAATCCGATGGTATATATCTTGTGAGTGTACAAAGACTTAGTGAAGTCTTAGATTGGTTCTAGCTAAGATTAGGACTCGACATCTAGCTTAGTGTCGAAAAAGAAAGTAAGCGACGTGTAAAAGGTTTTCTCCGTCTAAAGGGAGCTTGTTGACATAGTGAAATCTCGAGTGAAGTACTTGGGGAGTGGAGTAGGAACGAAAAGGTGCTTCGTAGCCGAACCACTATAAATCTTGGTGTCTTGGTTTGATTGTTTCTTTCTCTATCTCTCTCTATTGTTATTGTTTACTTAGTTCATTACATTAGATAGTTTAATTGTGATTCATATTGTTGATTGATTAATATACAACTCGAATCAAACAATTTTCTAAGCAAAGTTTTAAAATGGGAAATTTACTGTTAAACTATTCAACCCTCCCTTCTAGTTTCCTACAGTTTAGATTGGGGGCGAGCAAAGGGAAATCTCTATTTTGGAATTGGGATGGAGAATCGGGTTGTACATCGAAAGAAAGTCTAGGGATAATGCGACCCTAAGTAGGCTAAGTAGGGCCAAGACAGTGAAGGAAAATCGTTTGTTGATGGAATTTTGGCCTAGTATTGGGGATGGTGGATTTAATGTGGGAAACAAGAAGGTGGCATCCATTAGAAACCTAAGGGTTAAGCTAGCCGACCGGTGTGTTGCAACCACCATTTTGGGTAGGAAAGAAAACACCCATAGGGTCACCGAGATTGACCTCTACTACCTTTATTGCATCTACATGGAAGGGGTTGTTTGCAACATCCCTTATTGGCTTGCTAAGTACCTAAAGAGCATAAGGGATAAAAGTTTGATTTGCGAGAGGGTGTTTGTGACTAGGATTGCCTGATCTTTTGGGTTGTTAACCAACGAAATGAGGGATGCATTAAGTGTTAAGCCTCCACCTCATGTTTTCAAGAAAAAGTCGTTAATTGCAATGGGCGTTGTCATGGAACTTCAAAATGGAATATGAGTTTGTCCCACAACACGAGCGGTCAAGGAGGATGAAACCGAAGAAGAGGCCGACGGGGAAGCACATGAGGGCTGGAGGTTCCGCTGAAATGTACTAGAACATGAGCTAAGGCGATTGGCAGGTTCATCAAGCACGGTGAATGGACCAACAAGATGAACGTTGGGAGCAATTTGATGTTTGGAGGGGCAGCAGGAGGCGCAAGCCAACTGGATGTATAACCACACCGTCCACGAATTCCAATACCTGTCCACCCGAGACAACCTAGAGCCCTACCTCCAGATCTATCCATTCCCCGGACGTGAAGCTGATTACCCACCCTATGGCTACCATGGACACATGCCTCCAGGCTATGCATACCGTCCTGGCCCATCCCATGATGGCTCTTCTTTATTATCCTTGTTTGATCATGTACTCTAGCTACTTTCATTGTTAAACAATTATAGCTTGTAATAGCTTAGGATTTGGATGTTTGAACTTTCATTTCGGTTATGTATCTAAACTATTTGTGTGTTAACTTATTATGTTGTGTTTTAATTCTTTTCATTTATTCTTTTATGTTTGAATTCATCATTTTGTAATCATGCTTTGCTTTGTTTTTAACCTTGTCTTAATTGCAATCAAAGCTATTTTGCAACAAAATAAGTGTAGGGGAAATATCTGGTTTTTAAGAACCAATTCAAACATACGAAATAAATTGTTTAGATTAATTTACGTCAGTTGCGAGTCATATGATTGTATTGACTAATCTCAGGATTCATGCAGTAATTCATACAGGAAATAACTTATATAATCGATGCACGAAGTTTTTCAAAGAAAACAAAAATAAAATTTTTCTTAGAGGCTGGAGATGGCGTCAGATTTATCCTGACGGCGTCGTCAGCCCAGCTACAGGAAAATTTAAAAATTTTCAAAGTATTTTCAAAAAATAGTTTGCACAACATTTGAAATTTGTAATTCTTTTATAAACCTGCAGAAACCTATGATTACATCATTAATCTCATCCTATCTTTACTGCTTTCATAGAGTCAAAACCCTAAACTCTCATTGTATATATCTATCCCGCCGATTTTATGCTTGGTGTAGTTGTCTTTGTCTTTGATTACACATTATATTTGATGAGAAGAAGCTTAGAAGTTCTTAGAAAGTTTCATTGGATGATTCTTGGAGGACGATTTAACCAGTTATCGTATGTTTCTTCTCCATTATTAAGCAAACCAGGGGAGTACTAGTTTCTTTTACTTGTTTTCTTTTCCCTTTATTCGTTTTTACGGGTACTTTTATAGAACATTGAGGACAATGTTCAACTTAAGTGTAGGGGGAAAATAAGCCTTACAAACTATTCCTTCATTTGCCATTTGCTTGTTCCTTAAAATGATGGGTAATATATCAAAACATAGCATAAAAGGTAATTTTGACCCAAATTTAAAAAAATTATGACACATACCGACGAAAACCGAGTATTAATAGCGTCTCATGGATAGGAATGTATATGACTAGCACAAAAACCCTCAAAATTCCACCCCCAAAATGTGAGGTTCGCCTTTAGATCTATAGGAATTCGGGTATCCATTTTTGATACCCAATATAGTTTATACCTTTAGCTTTCTCGAGTTAAGGTTCGAATGCAGTCATATGTGTCTATTCCATTGTTACGGATGTATACGTATGGTCTTTGTCGCCTTTTCTGAAGCATTGGTATTGGTATTAAATTATATGAGTGTACCGGTAGTATATTAAATTCTAGAACTTGTTTTTGTAATGCATCCTGAGACCGCATAGTAAGTATTAGGATTTTCTAGAAAAGAGGCCCTAGGATTAACCCGTGTTTAAAACCTGTAACTGTTATTATGGTCACACCGATCATATAACTATCCCACACCCTTGCCAAGCACTCATTTTTAGTGCAGGATACCCCTAGTACACCTCTTCGAGCCTGTCCTTTTTCACGGTTCTCATTATTTTCTAGTCAAGTCGGACTATTAATGAAGAGCATTGTCACCCTTGAACTAATTGTTACACCCAAATCGCCTTAGCCTACCTTGTATGTACTCACCTTTAGTACATTATTGTTTTAACCAAAGTTAATTATTGAGTACACGGTTGCTAAGTCCTTATCCTTGTAAATACTATTTTGGAACGATTAGGATTCATGGTAGTATTTGTTTCACGGAAGAATAGGGAAGAAAAGTTAAGTCAATACCCCCATATGTTTGTCAAATGATCTCCATGTTATGTTGATCCACCTTAAATCGGGTCATTAGTTAGATTGTAAATATCAAGTATGTAAAAGTTCAAGTGTAGGGGTGTATCTATAAACCCCTATGATGTATTATATGTTTAAGCAATGGCAGGGCAAAAGTGTGCGAAAAAAATGTATATAAAAAAAGAGTGAAAATGTACGGGCTGCCGTTTGCTTATGTCTATGTTTATATTAGAGTCAAGAAAAGAAAAAGAAAGAGATTGATGTAGAGTTGTGTAGAGTTTGTATATTTTGTCTGAGGTCTTGGCTTAGCAACCCAACCAACGTGTATTCTTATAAATAATTTGCTAACCCTTTCACCTCAAATTCACCCAAAAGTTACTCCCCAAATGTATCCCATCCGTTTTCGTTTGCGTTAATGTTATCTTACACCTACACCCCACAACCCTTTAAAAGACCTCTTTGATAGTAATGAATAATGCTTGCACCTAGCGATGGAGGTTTGATCCTTTACCAAGCCTATGGTAATTTATATGCTATGACAGGTAATGAGTGTTAATTTTTTGTTTCCCATAGTTGTTATAATTTACTATACACTCGAGTGAAAGAGAGAATCCCATATACTTATGTGAGGTACTAGTATGTACTTTCTGTGCTTTTAATTACAAGGTCTAGAAGGTTGTGTTGTAAAATGCTTTTCAAGAGTAGGTTAAATGACCCTAATATTGCAATTGTCTAGGTAGAAAAGCCTATTTGCTTGAGGACAAGCAAATCCCAAGTGTAGGGGTATTTGATGAGGTGTCATTTTATACACTATTTCAGGGTCATTTAACCCCTTAAATCATGCAAATATGCCCAGATTATGTGCTTAATCGTTTGTTTTCAGGTTTTTAGCACTTGGATGGCATTTGGAGGAAATACACGTGACTTGGGCTCATTTGGAGAAGAAACGGACAAGACTACGGACCTACACCAAATCTCTTGAAGAATTGTGCATACAGAGCGTGGAGACGGCGTCGCAGGCATAAAGCGACGCCGTCGCGATCTATCTAGTGACGGCGTCAGGAAATTGACGACGGCGTCAGGACGTAACCGACTCATATCAGACCTAGAAGATTCTATCCCGTGACGGCGTCGCGACCACAACTGGACGCCGTCGCGACGATTTCTCTATATATATTAAGCCGAATTTAGGGTTTTAAGTGTGTAACTTTGTATAACTTTTGGGAGCCGAACCCTAAGTATTTTGTCAGGTTTTAGGCCGACTTTAGGGCCTCAAAACCCTATTGTAACTGACCTTGATCCATGTTTTAATCAAGTAAGATTATCTATCTTTAATCATTCAATATGTCTATGTGTTGTTTGATTGATTTATGTTCTTGCTTTCTTTATAACATGTTAGGCTAAACCCTCCTTTGTATTTGCTTATGATTGCATGAAAGTTGGATTGTAGATCCTTTTACTGTTGCTTCTTGTGATGAATGTGCGCGTTAAGCTTTAGAAAACTAGCCATAAGATATTAAATTGGCATAGACGTCTAGGGAAACGCGAGTGTGTAGAAAGGATACCATCGGTAACAGTCTTCATACTACCTAACCCCTAATATGGTTAATCCATCTTAAGATATTTCAATTGCATTTAATATACTCTTAGATGCCTTGTAATAGTCTTCATACTACCTTACTTGTGCGTTGCCTTAACGAAATATTAAATAGACGGGGGGTTCGTGTAATTCGTTCATGACTTAGGAAATACTTACACAGATCATCACGAGTGTGACAAGGCAACAAGATTTGGAGAAGCAATCTAATGAGTAATGCATGATTAAGCAAATACATCATTTTATCATAAAGTTAATAAACCAACCTCTCAAACCATTGATTTACCTGCTTTCTATAAAATATAAAAATACAAAAATAATCTCCTTTCAATCTCGTAGATCTCGGCTAAGCCCTGTTCGAGCCTTTCTAACCTATTCCCCTAAAGAACAATAACAACCCCCGAGTCTAGCCTATACTACACTGCAACGATTAGGTATACTGCCTAGGGAGTTGTAAAACTTGGTGTAGAAGTCTTTACGAGACCCCACATCAGTGTTTCTACTCCTTCTCTTTGGAAACACACACTCTTTCATTTCTCTCTCTAAACTTAATAATATGGCTACTCATTTTTTCTTTCCTCCCCGACTTCTGGATCATTCCTAGTTAGTGAATTATTAATGTTAACACATTTAAAAACAATAAAGAAGAATATGTTCATACTCTCAACAAAACTCATTTTGTTATTATAAATAATGTCTAAAAACGTTATTTATATTTTTCGATCTCTCAATGTTTTGATAATAACAAAATGTAAAAAACGTTTACAATAAAATTAAACGCTTACAAATTATTAATCGTAAAATTCCATTTCTAAGATTAGTGATCACTTAAGGTATGGATAAACAAAATTATTAAGCATGATTAGTGATCAAGAAAATATTTTTCTCTCATCCATTACATTTTTACAAAATATTTTCACAAAATTAATTATACAAAATATTTTCTAATTAAAAGAAAAGTTTTATTAAAAACTTAAAATTTGAAATTCAAAATTTCCCCCCAAAACGAAAGCTTCTACACCAGATATAACATTCCCTACAAAAAGACAAAAAAGAAAGCGGAGTCTAGGTGGCGGGCCCCCTTATATATATGGGACCGCCGGGACCACCACCAGTTACCGTTGGTTTTTTCCTGTCTATAAATACTGGTCCACCCCTTGCTGAAAATCATTCCTCTTTGCACGAAATTTTTTAGTCTCTTCTTTCTCTCTCTAAAACTTCTTTCTCTCACTAAAACTCTTGATCACTAACATACTTAGATCTTGTTTCAAGTGATCTAATCTCTTCTTCTCATATCTTCCCTCTCATTCAGGTGCAAGAGAAAAACACTCGTATTCGTCAAGAAACGAAGTGTTAATTAGTGATCTCTCTTCTTTTCTTCTAAGTTCCAAATCTCTATTGTAATTATCTTGTATATTTGTGTGATTCGGATATTGTGTAGATCCGATAGTGTAGATCTTGTGAGTGTGTATATCTTGTGAAGTGGTAGATTGGTTCTAGCTAAGATTAGGACTCGACATTTAGCTTGGTGTCGGAAAATAACGTAAGCGACGTGTAAACGGTTTTCTCCGCCTAAAGGGAGCTTGTTGACATAGTGAAATCTCGAGTCGGATACTCGGGGAGTGGAGTAGGGCGAAGAGGTGCTTCGTTGCCGAACCACTATAAAATCTTGGTGTCTTGGTTTAGTTTTTTCTTTCCTTATCTCTTTACATTATTATTGTTGTTATCTAGTTCTAGTTTAGATAGTTATTGCTTGTTCATATTGTGAATTGATTAAACATATAACTCGGATCTAAACATTTTTTAACGTAAACTTTTAAAACGTGTAAATTATTCAACCCCCCTCTTCTAGTTTCCACAATTGGTATCAGGAGCAAGGTCACTCAAGATTTTTAAAATATATTGTATTTTAAAGCTTGGATCGATCTATGGATTCCGACAAATATCTAGAAGGGCAATCTATGCAAAGACCACCACTTTTTGAAAGCGATAGTTTTATTTATTGGAAAAATAGATTCGAGACATATGTTAAATCAAAAGATCTAGATCTTTGGCATGTTATTACTAACGGTGATTTTCAACCCATTATTCAAAATCCGAAAACCAAACTTGATGAGGTTGTCCCTTTTGAAAAACAAAGTGATGAACTTAAAAGAAGGCTTGCAAAAAATAATGAAGCCAAAATGGTTATTTATAATGCTTTGCCAAGAAAAGAATATGAAAGAATTTTCATGTGTAACACGGCAAAAGAAATTTGGAAAACTTTGTTAATCACCCATCAAGGTAATAGTCAAGTCAAAGATAATAAGATCGACCTTTTTGTTCAACAATATGAAAAATTTGTCATTTCTAAAGACGAATCTATAGATAGTGCTTTTGCTAGATTTAATACTATTATTACTAGTCTTAAAGCTCTTGATGAATGTTATTCTAGTAAGAACTGCGTAAGAAAGTTTCTTAGAGCTTTACATCTTAAATGGAGAGCAAATGTCACAGCAATTTAAGAGTCAAAAGACTTAACATCACTATCTCTTGATGAGCTAACCATAAAGTCCATGAGATGATTATCAAGAAAGATTATGAAATAGTCAAAAAGTTGAAAGGAAATCTCTTGCTTTAAAGGCTAAGAAAGAATCTAATGATGAGGAGTGTTCGACTTCCGGGAGTGAAGACGAAGAATATGCCATGGCGGTAAGAGACTTCAAGAAGTTCTTTAAAAGAAGAGGTAGATTCATAAGACAACCTCGGAACGATAAAAAGACGTTCCAAAGAAGCCGCAATGATAAGAATGGTAAAAGTGATAGAAAATGCTTTAGATGCGGCGACCCGAATCATCTTATTGGAGAATGTCCAAAACCACCAAAAGATAAGATCCAAAGACCTTTCGTCGGAGGCTCTGGGAGCGATAGTAGTGAAGAAGATGATGAGAAGGTCAAAAACGAAACTTGTCTTGTAGCTCATGCATCAAGTGAGGTATATTCCGAATCATCTTACTTTAGTGATGAAAACTCATCAATTAATGATTTAGCTTTAGACAACGAATATGATAAGTTATGCAAAATTGAGTCTAAAGAAATCACTAAAACAAAAGTAAAAGCTACTAGAAAAGTCTAGAAAATAAGCTTGAGAATTAAAAGATAAATTATCCAAACTCGAGAAAAACATGGGGTTATCTCGATTGTACAAAAGTCATACGCTTAAATGTAGAATGAAAAACTTAAAGAAGAATCACCTAGATTAAATAAATTTGAAAGAGTACACATATGCTTAATGAAAAGTGTAAGTAGTCAAAAACCCTCCGTAATGAAACTAGGTTTAGGTTAATATTCATTTGAAGCATCATCTAGTGGAACTAAGGAAATAAAATTTGTGAAAGCTTAGAAAAAGATGTCCTCAGATAGAGGTCCTATAAATATGGGCGACCCCCAAAGTGCCCAGGTGGCCCCTAAAATAACTATAAGACCGCCACCAGCAACGCCTGGATCTGAGAAAAGTATGTCTTTTCAAAAATCTATTTTTGGTCCTAGACCAAAACACATCATTGTAAACAAAGCCAAAGTTCCTGTTGCTAGTGATAATGAAGTTAAACAATTCTATAAGCCATTGTCAAAACTCGGAGTTGGATTTTTGAAATCAAATTTTAGATCAAAAACTCCACCTCTTAGAAGAGTCAATAATAATTATCCTCGTGCCAAAACACCGCAACCAAAAAGGAACGTTGGTCGACAAAACCAACCTCATGGCTTTCCCGAAACTTGGAACAACTTTCCTCGTTAAAGTTATATGCCATGGGAAATGTGTGTACCATTTCCACATCCCAACCAATTGCATCAAATGCAAAGGATGTTTAGCACTAACAACTTTGGACCCATGAGATATTGGGGACCAAATATTTGAGTTATTGTCTTATATAAATAGATATGCCTTTGAGTCGACTTGGAACCCGATGAATGGATTAAAGATAGCGGATGCTCTAAACAAATGACGGGTAACCAAAATCTCTTCTCCACTTACAAGGCATACAATGGAGGTAAAATCATTTTTGGCAGTAATCTTCGCAGTAACATCATTGGTAAAGGTACGATTTCTAATGACTCTCTCAATATAGATAATGTAGAACATGTTGATAAATTAGGATTTAACTTGCTAAGTATAGGACACATATGTGATAATAAGTGTAGAGCAATATTCTCTGAACATGATAGTGAAATTACTAAGGACGGTAAAGTCATAGGTAGAGGTATTAGGAAGAAAGGCCTATATGTGATGAAGTTAGGAAATAAGCCTAAAGATAAAATTTATCTTGCAACGATTGATGAAAATTCCACTCTGTGGCATAGGAGATTAGGTCACGCTAATATGCGTCTCATTCAATCGTTAGCATATAAGGAACGGTTTAGAAACCTACCTAAGTTTAAGTTTGATCAACATTTTTATGATGCTTGCAAAATGGAAAAACAAACTCCCGCTAGTCATAAATCTAAGAATATAGTCTCAACAACTAGATGCTTAGAACTTCTCCATATGGATCTCTTCAGTCCATCCGCCGTACGGAGTTACGGAGGAAACCGTTACACCTTAGTCATAGTAGATGACTACTCTAGGTATACTTGGACTAGATTCCTTAAGGATAAAACCGAAGCTTTTGATCAATTCGAAATATTTAGTAGAAAAATCCAAAACTAACTAGGTTGCTCTATAGTGTCAATAAGAACCAACCACGGTAGAGAATTTGATAATGAGGTGCAATTTGGAGAGTTTTGTAATGCCAACGGTATTACACATAACTTCTCGGCTCCACGCACTCCTCAATCAAATGGCGTGGTCGAAAGGAAAAATAGGACACTTCAAGAAATGAGTAGGACTATGTTGAATGAGCAATCATTACCACAAAATTTTTGGTGTAACGCCGCAGACACTTCAACATACATTCTCAACCAAATCCTTATTAGATCCATTCTAGGAAAAACACCTTACGAACTCTTAAGAGGTAGTAAAACCTACGTTAGATTATTTTAGAGTGTTTGGAAGCAAGTGCTTCATATTAAACACCAAAGACTACCTTACCAAGTTTGACCTAAAGTCATACGAAGGTGTCTTTTTAGGTTACTCCCAAAATAGTAAAGCCTACATCATCCTTAATAAACATACTAGGAAAATCGAAGAATCACTCAACGTGACTTTCGATGAAACTCCTCCACCCTGTAAGACATCACCCTTGGTGGATTATGACTTAGATGAAGAAGAAGCTATTCGGGCAACCGAAAAGAAAAACCTAGAAAATGTTGTTGAGGATGAAACACTAGAAATTGACAAAATAGTCAATTTTAAGGAATCTAGGAACCATCCTTTAGCAAATGTCATAGGAAACCTTAACCAAAGAACCCTTAGGTCACAAGCTCAAAACCAAAGTAACTTCTTTTGTTTTATATCAACTATAGAACCTAAGAATGTGAATGAGGCTTTAGGTGATGAAAGTTGGATAGTCGCTATGCAAGAAGAATTAAATCAATTCATTGCTAACGACGTTTGGGAGTTAGTTCCACAACCTAAGAATATGACAATCATAGGAACTAAGTGGGTGTTTAGAAATAAATTAGACGAGAACGGTGTTGTTTCTCGAAATAAGGCTAGGTTAGTTGCTCAAGGTTACAACCAACAAGAGGGCATCGATTATGATGAAACTTATGCCCCGGTTGCTAGACTTGAGTCTATTAGAATATTATTAGCCTATGCTTGTGCCTTAGATTTTAAACTATTCCAAATGGATGTAAAAAGTGCATTCCTGAACGGTTTTATCAATGAGGAGGTATACGTGGCACAACCTCCGGGATTCATTGATTTTGAAAAACCGGATCATGTTTATAAATTAAAGAAAGCTTTGTATGGTCTTAAACAAGCACCCAAAGCTTGGTATGATAGATTAAAAGCTTTCCTTATTAAACATGAATATAAAATGGGAATGGTAGATAACACTCTTTTTACTAAGAAGAAAAGTTCAAATCTCATCATTGTTCAAATATATGTCGATGACATTATATTCGGTTCGACTTGTCAAGATATAACACCTCGTGTTTTCAGGTCATAATACGATTTCAATAATTCTATTTTCTCTCTATTTATAACATTTTTATTTGCGTACTTACTCTTATTATAAATCGTCTAGTTAAACCCTAATAAGTAAGATTTAAACTAGGATTTCTAAATGACTAGAATAGGACACGAGTTACCATTTTTCGATCT
>BQNB010193328.1:0-11544 GCA_026074375.1 Tanacetum coccineum
GTTGAGCCCCCATATCAAAATACATGCAATCATTTGTTGAGTTTCATTAAGCTGATCATGAGATCCCTGATTGCTACCTAAGAATTTGACAACATGAAGTAAAAGAACCCTCCAAATCAGTAAGAAAAACTTGATTCTTGTTAGGTCGAATTTGTATTGAATCACACACATAGAATCGGTTAAGCTTTGAGAGAATAAAAGAGGAAGGCAAGTATTTTTATAATTTTCAAATTTTATAAACAAAAGAGAAATGAGAGGGAAAGTGAGTTGTTACAAGCCTTAACCTTTTAATGTTGATTAGAAGGGGTATATATAGGAGGATGCTAATCCTTCCTTTATGTCTAACTAATTGCTAATTAGTCCCTAGAGTTTGATATGTAAGCTAATTTTCACTTAGAGCTTACATATCCTTATTACAATATTATTTCTACTTCATAAAATAAAGCTAAACATTACTTAAATAATAAAACCACTTAAAGTATCATAATCGACACTTTTTTGATCCTAACAATCTCCCCCCAAGGGTCGATTATCTTAGGTGATTCCTTCTTGATCCTAGTGGTCTTCTATTCACATACATCTCCTAACGTCTCATCTAATCCCGATGCTTCAAACATTCTCTAATGTCTTCTTCATAGAATCGTAAGTATTCAGCATCAGCATCAGCATCATTGGGACTTAGGTCAGCGTATCTATGCTTCACATCTTAATTGTACTTCTCCAGCTTTTCCAAAGCTCTCTTTAAGGTTGCATCACAGAACTTATAGATCTCTTTATGAACCATCACTTTATTTTCCTTCTTTTTGTTATCATAAATAATTCCACATACTGGTTTATAGGTGATGTCAAATACTTTATATTCTTCAATGGCAGGGAATGTGATTGTTGGAGCAGTAAGATTGACTTTCTGCAGGTAGCTCTCCATGCTAAGCTAAAAATCATGAACTATTTCCCATATGACTGTAGCTCTAATAAAGACAACCAACGATCCCAATAACCCAGTTTCTCTGTAATCCTTCACTTTATCATTAATGCACAACAAATACATATCTTCAATGTCGTTCTTGTTGAGATACTTGTAGTCTGGTTCAGTGGTCGGATCAATATTTCCATTAGCTCTTTTTACGATGATCTCTGTTATGAACTTGTGCTCATGACCCAATTCATATGTTGTTCTGATGGTTTCAACTATCTTTGACTCTAAGTAAACTTCATGAGGATTGTCTCTTAGTTGTTTCTGCCTTCTAATTTGATCTTGATTTGCCCACATATTCTTCCAATGTTCCACACTATATCAGGCATACACATTAAACTTATTGAGACGTTTATCAACCCACCTTGAAGTTTGTTCTTCCATATCATCATCAGGAAACAGAACTGTAGGAAACTTGTGTAATGACAGAGTGTACTTCTTTGGTCCTAAGTTCCCATGCTTGAGATAGAATGGGTCTTGAATTATTAGAGTCAACGGAGAAGCTTTTAGATCTCTTTGGCAGCTATGAAGAACGAGTGCTTTCTTCTTTGAAGTTGGTAGAGTCAACCTTTCTTTCTTGCTTTCCTAAACAATGTCATTCTTGAGATATCTAAATGATATTGTTGCTCTTCTCCTAAGTTACATCTTTGTCTTAGCATCTAATTTACAGCTTTTTGTAGTTTAGCTTCATCAATCTCTTCTGACATTTCTTTCACTAGTTCTTATGATACTTTATCTTTAGGGACTTCATCATCTGTTCCAACATTTTCCATCCAGGCATCAAATTTATCTAATTGTTCTTGAGTACCTGAGCTTGACAGATTTGGATCTTGTTCCACAACTTGTCTAGATGATGATTCTCCTAATGAATATGTTCCATGCTCACATGTTTTTTTGCCTCTTCGCACTACTCTCCCTCTCAGGACAAGCATCATCATCTTGATAACCGTTATGATCTCTTGAGCGAGTGGTAAAAGGTCGACAAGCTGTGACAGTTGTTATCTTCTCAAACTTGATCTTCAGAGACAACCAGATGGCTAGATCAGCATTACAAAGTTGTTCATCATCTCTTATTATTAGGTAAAGTTGGTACTGAAGATCTTGAGCATTAGCTTTTGTAGTTTGTGTTGGATAAACATGAAGGACGTTGTTTGACATGTAATCTCGCAAGAAAGAGTCAACCAGTGGAGGAATATGATTAGCAATAGCATCATTAACTTGAGAAATAAGCTCATCACGAAGATTCTCGCGTTCCTTCTGAATGGCCTCATCAATCATTGCAGCTACATTAGATTGAGTCTTTTTCCTTTCCAATAGAAGTCCTTCAGCAACATATATTGGAATAGTCGACTTAGCAATCCTATTGACTTATTTGTTGACCATTGAAGGAAGCATTTCTTTTAAGGCTTGGTATAACATTTCAGACAACTCATTGAAGTTTTTATTCAGCATAAAAGTCTTCATCAAATGTCCGAACAATCAAGCATAACAACCACCCATTTGGTGAATAAAACTCATGCATTGTTTGAAACGTCTTGTTTTAGGTTTGGTTGAGAATGAGGAAGGTGTAGATGATGAAGGTGTAGGTCCAGCAACTGTCAATTCCTGGAGTGTCTCTTTATTTGTAGATAAATGAGCAATATGAGTCCTAGGAGATCTAATGGGTGTGGGAGGGGGTGAACTCCTAGTATCCTCTATACTTTTTCCCTTCTTATGCTTTCTCCTGATCAACATCTCTTTAGCTGATTCTTCTTCCTCTTCATTAGACTTGACAGGTACCAAATCAGCATCAATCTCCACCTCCAAACTTTCCTTATCACTCTTAAGCTCTATCCTAGTGTCGGGATCTTCTTGGCTATTAAAGATATCATTCATGAACTCGCCTACATTTGCATTCTCATTTCCTTCCAACAAATGATCTAACTCTTCATCTTCTAAGTGCTCATTTACTTTTGCAACATTCTGCTGTGCTTCAAAATCATCAAGACTTCTTTGAGTTGCAATATTCATTTGTATTGTCTCATGCAAATTAGTAACATCGATCTCAACAGCTGTTGGTATTGGTGTTTCAGGATCTGGTCATCTTGGTATACGAAATCTAATTATTGTAGATTTGTGTGGAGCACTTATTTCTCCTTCAGTAGTAACAGGGTTTGGTGACTTAGGGGTTCTAGGTGTCCTATTCGTTCCTTTGCTAGACTCAATCTATTGTGACTGAGTCATAGGAAAATCTACCTGAAAGATTGCAGCATACATCTTATAATGATCAGTAAGCTTCATTGCTTATGTTAACATCAATATGGAATCTTTATTCCTGCTCCATCCTTATTCTTCCCAAAGTTAAATATGATTTTGACAACATCATCATTTTCAACTCTGTGATATTTATCATGAACTCTACGTGAAATATCTAGATTCTCAGTCTTGTAGTAATCAATGATGATCTCTGTAAACCTTGGGTATGGAATTAAATTTGCTGGATGCATGAGAGAATAGTGTAAACCTTCCTAAAGAATTTTAGCGTAGTCCACATAAACGTTGTTGATAAAGCAATAAAGCAGTTTCATTATCTGAACCACTGGTGGATCATGCCCTATGGATCTAGTAGTTAAGCATCGTGCAAAAATATTGTAGAGTGTTTGCCACGGTTGTGGGAGTCCTTTTGACACAAAATTCGATGGATATCATAATGGTAGCTTTAAACTAAGATTATGACGAAAGAATAGGACCATATGACCAAAACATAGAGGATCAACAAATCCATCAGGATTGTTGTCTGTAGCTTGAGGCAATTGGAAAATTCATCTAAAATCTGCTACATTCATTGTCAGTTCCTTAGTACTAAGTAAGAACTTGAACTGGTACCTAGATCCATCTTCCTTTAAAGTATGCCATAAATGTGATATATGAATCCAAGGTACTGAAGCAGACCCAACTACACTTAATCTGAGTGGATGGTTGAGGAGAATGTTTGTAAGGATCTTGCTTTCATTAGGACATTGTAGATTAACAAGATCATACTTCTTGTTTGCATCCATGAGTTCAAATCGCTTGTTGGGTGGACATAGTTGATCATGAGGAATATCTTGTTGTTGTTTTTATTGTTCCATGATGAAATCTGGATAAGTGACAATAATGTGTTAGAGTAAAAACAATTCTTATTTAACATTTTTGTCTCTTTCCGCTCTGTCTGTTTTAAATGTTCTGGCAATTTTTTTTGAACATATTTTTGAATCAGTTCTTTCCTCATGTGCTTATTTCTTGCGTTTTTGAGCACATGCCATACGCTTTATTCGCATTATTCTTTTGATTTCATTTTTATGTGTGTTATGGAAATTCTTTTTCGAACACACTTTTGATTTGCTTTTTCACGTATGGTTTTAATCTCTCTTTATGTTTAGAAATTCCTCATCAGAAAATCTTTGAGTAATGATACTCTTTCAAGAACTATGATGATAAACTCTGATTTTGAATAAGACTCTGTTTTGAGAAATTCAAGAGTTATCAACCATATTCTTAAAAACTTTGTTTATGAAAGAGAATCATCTTGACACAATACAGAAAATGAGATTTTGCCAAAAATCACATGTTTGAAGTTTTTTAAAGATTTGGATAAATGAATAACATTACATTAAATCAAACTCCTCTAATTCAACAATTGAATGGTCACTAAGTCAGTCACTCCTCATTCTATTTATCTCAGAAAACGGTCAAAACCGGACATGACTTAGACCACTTAAACAATTGAGATTAGAAGAATCTGACTCAAACTATATTATTCATTAAATCAATTGCATTTTACCTTATTCATTTGAAAAACTTTTGGGATAATGAAAATCGTTAAGTCACATGAGATACTGATCCAGACAGACATTCGAGCATTTCAATAGTTCATTCAGATTCTAATTACAACAACACACAATAAATCCATAAAGCCCAAAATTTTAGGCAAAAAATTTCAAATTCCACAACTTCGATATCGAAATTTGACTTTTGATGAATGACTGTCGAAATTGACCATTTGACCTTTGACTGTCAAAATTTGCTTGTTTATGTTTGGCTATCGAAATTTGACCTTTGACTTGTCGAAATTTGATCAGTCATCAAAAATTGGTTTTTGCTTATCGAAATTAGTCTATGATGTCGAAAATAGCCTTTTAAACATATTCATTCACAAATCAGTCTTTAGAAATCAATGATGAAAGATTTCAAGAAATTTTGACATTTATCGAAAAATTTGGATCTTGTCAAAATTAGACCTCATGTCGAAAATGATCCAAATTGATCATTAGATGATTTCTATATCTATTAAAACACCCCTAATCATTATTACAATCATCTAACACCACAACTCAATCATCAATTATGAAAACCCCTAATTTTGGCAAACCCTAATTTATCAAAATTAATTTCGATATCAAGAACATACATGAATCATGCCAAAAACAAAAAACCTTGATGATTCCTTACATTTTCGACAGAAGATGTGAATGAAATTGTTATAAAAACGAATGAAATATCTATCAAAAATTTCTAAACCATTTGTTAGGTCTCGATTTATCTTGAATTACACGATATAGAACGATTTAGAATAGAGAGAATTAAGAGAGAAAGGCAAGTTTTTCATAATTTTTCAAATTTTATAAAAGATAAAAGGGAGGGAAAGTGAGTTTGTTACAAGCCTTAACCACCTAATGATGATTATGTGGGTATTTATAGGAGAGGGAGGTTGGCTTCCCTTCCTTTATTTTCTTAATTTTGCAATCTAGTCCCTATTCTTTGGATAATATGCTATTTTTAACTTTTAGCATATTTCTCCTTATTAAAAACCACTTTCTACTTTATAAAATAAAGACTAAACACTAATAATAAATAAAACCACTTAAAGTATCATAATCGACACTTTTATGATCCTAACACCCTTCTTTGTCAAAATTTCTTTTTGAAATAAAAGAAAAAAATGAAAATATTTTCCCTTTTATAGCGACTGGAATCAAGTTTTTGGTTTTGACACTTTTGGTCCTTAAACTTGTTTTTACTGAAAATTGAGTTTTAAAAATTGCTTTTCTGGTCCTTTGACATATCGATAATCATTTTAAACCACAACTTTCACAAACTCCCCCTCAAAGTGTGATCCCTTTACTTGGATAGTCCTCAGAAATGGATTTTTGACTTTTTCAAAGTCTGGTTTACCCAAAAAAAATTAAACTCTCCCTCGAATAAACATTCGTTTTGAAAATAATTTACATTTTATTCGAGAGATCATTGTTTTTATTTCAGTTATGAATTTGTGACTTTCTCAAAGATGAAGTAATCATTATACGTGAATAGAATATTTACAAAAAACACATGTTTTAGTCACGACAACTTATTTTTTCAGAATAACTCCCCCTCAGATCATAATCCCGTTTGAACATTCAAAGTAGTTTTTGAGAAAAATCGAATCATGAATTTGATTTTGAATGAGAAGTCATGTGTTTTTTAGATAAATATCTTTTTGGATTTTTAGATTTTTTTAATTTTTGTATTTGATTTTTATAATTTTGGAAAACATCAAGGAAATATTTTTTTGTTTTTATATTTTTTGATTTTTGATTTTGTTTTTGAAAGATGTATTTACATATTATGATGTATGATCTTTTCAATAATATGACTTTGTTAGACTTTCCAACTGTGTTGGAGTCATACAGCGCATACCAATTCAATCAACTAAGTACTCAAAGCATTCCTTTGGAAGAGATTTAGTAAATAGATCAGCGAGTTGACATTCTGCCCTGATAAAGTATAGTTTCACCGTTCCCCTTTTAACATGTTCCTTTAAAAAATGATACCGGATGTCAATGTGCTTAGTACGCGAATGCTGAACCGGATTGCAACAGATAGCAATAGACCTCTTTGAATCATAATACATCGGTATTCTGTTGAGTTTGTATCCATAGTCCAAAAGCTGTGTTCGCATCCAGTGACTTGTGCATAGTAAGTGGATAATGATACATACTCAGCTTCAGCAGTGGATAATGCAGTACAATCTTGCTTTTTGGAACTCCAGCTCACTAGCTTTTCACCTAGAAATTGTAAGCCTCCAGATGTACTTTTGCAATCATCATGACACCCTAC
This sequence comes from Tanacetum coccineum, assembly GCA_026074375.1. Classification (NCBI taxonomy): domain Eukaryota; kingdom Viridiplantae; phylum Streptophyta; class Magnoliopsida; order Asterales; family Asteraceae; genus Tanacetum; species Tanacetum coccineum. Next base: position 7,091 of record BQNB010193328.1, read on the forward strand.
ATGGTCTGCATCTGAATATGCAATTAGTTCAAAGCCGGAATCCTTCGGATACCATAGTCTTATGTTATAAGACTGTCTCAGGTACCGAAAGATCAGCTTAACCTCTTTGAGGTGTTTGACTGTAGGTCATGCCAGATAACGAGCCCATACAAAGGTGGCAAAAGCAATATCTAGTCAACTTGCGGTGAGATACATGAGACCTTCGATTATACTCGGATATTTCGTCTAATCGGTAGGAGTGCCCTATAAATCAGCATCCAGTATGGCAGTATCCGTAGGTGTGCTCATAGAGTCACATTCATCTATCCTATGTTTCTTTAAAAGCTTGATTATGTATTGTGACTGACTAATGAAGATACCACGGGGGGATTTATGAACTTGAAGCCCAATAAAGAACTTCAATTCATCCATCATTGACATCTCAAAGTTATTTTTCATAAGATTTGCAAAATGTTTTGAAAAATTTGGGTTTGTAGAACCAAAAATAATGTCGTCGACATATACTTGAACAAGTAAAATGTAACACCCCCATAAAATCACAACGCAGCGGAATACCACTTTGGGGTGCCACTTCATAGAATAAAGTACAAGTTACCGGAACGACCCTAAAAGAGAAGTTAATAAAATGTCACATTCGATTTTAAACAAATTAGAGTAAATTTAGGTCCCAATAATTTATGATTTAACAAGATTACCAGATTTCAATCGTGACTCATTTTGTCTATCTAAGAAAAAATAGTTATCGAATGTGAAAATAATTGAGTCCTTGAGTTTTGTTGATATCCACGCGTCTCGAATGCTCCCAATGCTAGCTAGCAATATAATACATGTTATAAAATAATGCAATAGACGATCGGAAAAATAATGTTGGTGCATTAATAGGTTTAAGTAAAAGCTGTTATTGAATATATGTTTCAAGAGATTATTTCTGTATTGAGAGTGAAGAAAAAGTAGAGTTACAACATTTAGAGATTTGTTATCGAAATCCAAGTAAATGTTGTCACATATATCAAGTAATTTTCAATAGTGGACACAAGGTTTAAGATCAGCCGCGCAGCGATCAGTATTTCAAAGTTCTAATTAACAGTATTACATTACAACGAATACAATTGAATCTATCATCTTGATTGCATTGAGCTCATGACACCAAAACCTTGACGTTAACACAATGTGTGTTAGGCATTCTTGTTTTGCCCTGAAGTAGGTTTATTATTGCTTCATGTATACCTAAATTCTAATACATTGTCGTGACTGGTGACGTGCGAGGATTTCTTATTAATAACCCCCGGACAGGGCTGTCAAACCCAATAGATCTATTTATTTGTGTACTAGGCGCTCTATCCATTATAGGCAATTTAATAGTTCTTGAGTGGGTCTTGGCAATAACTACTCATGCAATTTGACCTGCATATTTGGGTCCAGCATTACCATTAAAGTTTCTTGTTTTGTTGTCTTTCCAGTTTATAAAACAATCATGTATTAGAAATCATCATGTGGTAGCATGCAAAAAGCTTTAGTAAAAACATTCATGTAACGCTTATGTAGTAGTAACCGATAAGTTATTCGGTAAAACAAGCATGTATCAAACATGTATTAGAAATCATGTGGTAGACAAGTAAAAGCTTTAGTAAAAACATTCATGTAACGCTTATGTAGTAGTAACCGATAAGTTATTCGGTAAAACAAGCATGTATCAAACATGTATTAGAAATCATGTGAAAGTAAAAGATTTAGTAAAAACATTCATGTAACGTTAGTAGTAGTAACCGATAAGTTATTCGGTAAAACAAGCATGTATTCTCACCCCAAAAATAGTTTAAGAAAACCATTAAAAGAGAAAAGGTGGGGCTATGAACTCACCGTAAGAGCAATTAGATCAGAAGTATTATGAGTCTTGAATGAGCGGGAAGTACTCCTAGGCACCTCCTAAAATACGTGACGCGATTTAATACGTTGTGAGAAATAGTAACAATACGTAAAAAAATTAAGCATGTGATCATGAGATGTGTTTCCAAGATAAGCATGGCATTTCACTAGGACTTCCCCAAGTCCTTTTTAATCCCAAATTGACTTGTGACCTGGTCTTATAGGAAAATGAACATCTACCAAGTTTCGGCTTCTAACTTTTATTTTATTGCGGTGTACTATACGTTTTTAAGTTTTTGGACTAGACGTAAAAACTCGATTTCTGATTTTAACTTGACTTCGTTGACTCATATCTCCTAGCTCACAAATGTTCTATGGGTGAGGCTTACACCCCTGGAAAGCTATTTGTGTCTAGTTTCCAGAAAGGTAAGTCTCATAATTTACAAAGTTTCAGTATACTATGTGAAAAGTCCATTTTACCCCTGTCTGTCCTAAACAGAAAGTTAGTAAAAACATTTTACCCATTACTAAAATTAAAAAACCATATATCCAAACCAAGATAGAATTTCTATGGTTTGAGTTATTGTGCTATGACGTAACACCATTTGACCCTTCCGCTGACATGACGCTGAAATGAGGGTGTTACTAAATTTGGAGTTTAACTCATATTCTAATCATATGTCCAGATTTGACCTATTTTCTTGTTTTGGCCATAACTCACTCATCCTAAGAAGTTGGTTGAGCATCCAACTATCCTATGATGCTAAGACATGTATCTTTATAGTCATGTAATTTAATCATAGTCTTCAGGCCAAATATTTTTAGATAATCACATGTTTTGCTACTGTTTCCAAAACAGTCCCATTATTTCAACTTATAACTTTTTTAAACATCACTTTACTTCATCTAAGACCTAACCCAATGCCATAACTAAATGAAAACACTCTCAAGAACATCATCATATATATATATTCAGAACTTAAACATCCATCTTCATGGATTAAAATTAAAGAAAACAAGAAATAAGAAGATAAGACTAAATAAAGAAGATTAGCTTACAAAAAGAAAGACTTAGGCTAGTGAATCAAACAAGAACACCCTTCTCTTGTGTTGGCTGAATTCGAACCAAAGTAACACAAGATTAACAATCTTCTAACCTTCCTCTAATGATGATAATACTCTTCTAACAAAACCCCAATCAAAACCCTCAAGAAAACCTCAATAAACTAGCCCTAACTTCTTCAAATCTTCAAGAAAAACTACCAAACTTTGCAAGAGACTTTGGGATGGTGTTATAATGGATAAAAGGAGTAGAAAAATTTTGTGAGGATGGTGGTGGTGGCGCTAGGGTGTTCGGAAGCCAACAAGAAGAAGAGAAGGGATGGGAGTTTTTGGAGATAGAAAGTTTTGCACGTATGGGAAAAAGAAAGTGTGATTATGAGTTTATAGAAAAGAGAAAAAAGGTTGTGTGTTGGGTATGTAAAACCGGCCTAGGGCCTTGGGTTTATAAAAAAATATATATATTTTTTATTTTTATTATGGGTATAATTTAATTAAAGTGTGTAAGGTTAATTAAGAAAAGGTAAGGTTTTAAGGTAAAAACGCGAGTTTTAGCAAGAATTTACGTAAACGCGAAACACAACGGAAAATGAAAATGAGGAAAATTATAATCATCGGGGAATATTATGAGATTATTAAATCACTTAAGATGCGAAGACGGAATAGATTTCTAAATACGGCTCACGCAAAGCTAAGAACGAGAATTTCTTACTAAATCGGGTAAACGTAAAATTAATAACTCGCTTAAATATGAAAATAGAAATAAAGCTCGGAGTAAATAGTGACCTTAAATACGGAATGTTACATAAAATGTCTCCCCCGTGACGTCTTGTGAACAGAGTCTGGTCAACAATAGCTTTGGTAAAGTGATGTTCAATTTGGAATGAGGACAATTTGTCGTACCATGCTCTTGGAGCTTGCTTGAGACTGTACAAAGCTTTCTTCAACTTGTAGTCATGGTCTGGAAAGTCTGGGTCAACAAAGCCGCCGGGTTATATGCTAAAGAAAACAATATATAGAGAAAAGATAAAGTTCAAGCCCTAAAGTGCAAATGTGCGTCGACTTACCATTTGTGCGCTGCACTTCTCCTCAAGTCAATGGAATTAAAGACTTAGTCAAAATTCGGCATTAACTCCACAAGTACGCTGCACTTACTATTTTGTGCGCCGTACTTCCCATCTCACTACGAAGAATAAATGAAGACTTTAATGCTTCTACATTAACTCCCTAAGTACACCGCACATATTCGCTTGTGCTCTGCACTTCTTCACTAAACATTTAATTCCCTCGCATTTAATCACCAAGTACGCCACACAAATATCTTTGTGCGCCGCATTTTTACCCCTCACACAACCTATAAATAGGAGATGAATTTTCACTCCAAATCATTCATTCCTCAATCACCCCTTCTTCATTCCTTCATATAACAATCTCACACACACCACTTCTCTCACAACCCCTTTCCAAATCATCCACCAAACATAAACACCATACCCTTTTGGAGATTCAAGATCAAACAACCAAGAACA
>BQNB010193329.1:0-11544 GCA_026074375.1 Tanacetum coccineum
GACGCGCCTAATATGCAAGAAAGTGATAGATTGGGTTGCCTCCCAAAAAGCGCTTGTTTTTGTTTGAGTCACGAGCCTGATTCTACGCTTATTTGACGTGTAAAAGGTGGGTCTCTGTTAACGCCCAAATTATACATGTTTTCCATGGCGTTATTTGTGTATATTTTATCATTTCTCATGAACGTTCGATACTTAATAGCTTAAAATTGCTTGCAGGTTCACTTGAAGACATCCCGAGGTTAGATACATCGAAATCAAATACTTACACGTTAAAGAACACATCATTCAAGAGAAGATCAACAATCAAGCCCAAGTGCCAAATGTGCGCCGCACTTACTCAATAAACATTTAATACTTATGCATTTAATCACCAAGTATGCCGCACAATCTTTTGTGTGCGCTGCACTTTCACCTGAATTTCAGCCTATAAATAGAGCCTCAAAATCTCTTATTTTCATATCACAAAAAACACAAACCATCTCTCACACAAACATCCATTCTTCATCATCTCACACAAACCCTTTTTCCAAGGATAAACACTATATCTTTTGAAGATTCAAGATCAAAGAACTAAGAACGAGGAAGAATATCATACTAGTATAATCAATATAATGAAGTTTGTTATTGAAGCAAGTTATGTTATGAACTCCTTAGCCATGAGAGGCTAAATCTCTCATGACTACTCGGTGATGTTATGATAATGAATAAGCATTTGGTATGATCGTGATCTCTTTAATCTCAAGCTTATGTTGCAATCCTATTATATCTTATCTTGTCCATCTTTGCTTATCAACTTAGATTATATAATCATATCGGTAAAGGTCGAAAGACCCGTTATGATCTATGTGGTTTTAAAGATTTGTCTATGGTCTTTATCGTTTGTGCCGAGAAATCCACTTTCGTAAATTGATAAACAAATAAGCTTTGATATACTAGTAACTGGATTATTTGAGTGACACATTTGGTCTAGTTAACTAAATATAAGTCTTGAGTTAATTAAGTTAGTTTGTGAAAACGTTTTCTGACGAGAAAATCCTTTTTATAAATTAAGGTTCCATCTTCGAGGTCTAATCATTACCAATACTTATAAATTATTTTCAACTATCCGAGTAGTCATCTTTATTATCACTGGTACAACAAAAGTTACTTTCAAAATTGTTAAAGTCTATTTTCTTTCTGATTATTTGAACACTACTCAAATCCCTGTCGTCACCTGTCTTACCTAAAAAGAGTATATGCATATGTGGGTCTACTTTTACCGTGTGTTTCATTTTTAATTGTCCGGTATTTTCAGTCTTATAAATTTAAAGCTTTTGAAACACATCATGTAAGCAACTCCTGAATTAGTTTAGCATACCTACAGGCAGATTCTAAGGAATAATCTAGTGGATATTTTGGTTTAACATGTTCAACTAGATCCCTAAGACTGTAGCTTCTTTTTGAGTGTGCTTAATATAGGCAGAGTGAGCTGTCTTTTTATTCTATTTTCTTTTTTTGTTTTTTTTTTTTTTTTTTTTTTTTTATTTTAACAATTTAGGGGTTATTGGTTCCACATCAATGTTAAGCATCTCTGGATCAATAGTGTGTTCGTATCAGCATGTTTATCAACTAGAGTTTTTCCTTTTTAGTTTCTTTAAGTCATCCTTGAAAGCTGTAATTTCCAAAACTTTTTCCTGAAGACTAGCATTTAAATCAGAGATTTCCACAGACTTTAGATTGACTTGATTAATTAAATCATCACATTGTGCTTTTGATCGAATACGTGCTGGTTTAATCAAGTCATAAAGTTGCTTATAGGTATGTTTCAAATGCTGATTCTCAGCAATAAGCTTTGACACCCTATTATCCAATTCAATATTAATTGTTTCAATCTCCTCTAAGTCTTTTTTAATCTTATCCTCATTTATTTTTCCACTTAGAGATTTAATTCTCTCTTTCAACTTTTATTACCATGTCTTTCTCTTAGGACTAAGCTTTCAATTCATTTAATTCAAACAATTGATCAAAACTTGAAGCACTTTGATTTGAAACACAATTGTCCATTTGAAAATTTTCCTGATTAAGTTGAGTATCAACTTCTAAAGAGATGCAATGTTTTTCAAGAGTGGTAAAACTTTTGAACAGTTTATCATAAAACTCTTTTTCAACAAAATCCTTTTTGTTGAGAAGCTCAGTCTCAAGTTTTAGACACCTTTCACATTCATGCACATTCACAGAAGCATTATCCACAGACGATTTCACAAGTATGTTCACAATATATTTGCTTATTACTTGTTCCAAAAGTCGTTCGTTTTCGTTCAAAACTTGAGTCATTTTAAATTCAAATGTTTTGGACTCTAAACGATGTTGTTCCACAGCCTGTTCCATTTGATGAAAGACATTTTGGACTTCAAAAAGTTCATCAACCAAATATTGATTGAATGTGTTAAATAAGTCCTTCAGAGCTTTTACAAATAGAATTATTTCATCCCTAAAACAAGCTTTTGTATGTTCGAACCCCCACGAGCCCTCAGTGATGGCTGTGGGTGTGGTTCTTTCTTTGACAACCACGTCAAAACCAGCAAGATGATGTTTAAGTTTCTTCAAACTTGTATTCACCATGCTGATTTAGGAAGTTCTTTCGGAACCTCAACTATGGTGGGTATACTAGAAATATTGGGTTCTGGAGAATTCACCGAATTTTGAGACCAAAAGGCTTGTTCAGCAAATAATTCAGTTTGTGGAACAAATCGTGTTTCAAAATCTTTATAAAGTTGGTTAAGAACAACATAATCGACTGGTGTAGTATTAACTTTCTTTTCTAACATTATAGGATCCTTTTGTTTTAAAAGCATTTTTGAACGACTCTCTTCAGCAAGCAACAAGGTCTCTTCAGAGTCAGGAGATCAAATGGAATTTAGTTTTCTCAATTAAACGTACCCCATTAAAGCTTTAGTTCAACTGCTGTGCTTCTTAGATAGAAAGGATTTGAAAACTAGAGGTGATTAGTGGTATGATCATAGAAAAACTGAGGTTTCGTCAACATGTGAACAGTTTGTGCGGATTGATCTCTTTTAAAAACAATATTATCTAGCTGTTTAATCCTCTTTTCTAAAGCAATCTCTCTATCTATGTTCCTAGATTCTTCTTTCTTAAAATCATCTTTGAGAAGAGAAACTGTTTGCATTAAAGATTCTTTTTCTTTTAAATGTTCAGAAAGAGTTTGTTTAAGACGATCAATCTCTACAGACTGTGCACTTGAATCTAAAACGTTATCATTACTCCTTAAATCAACATTTTGTCCTTCTTTCAACACTTTAACTTGTTCCTTATATCTTTCAAGCTCAGCAGTTAACGTATCATTGACACTTTTATTTTCCAGATTTATCTTGGTACAATTAACTACTTGGGATTTCAGTTGTTCAATCACAGATAATATCAATGCATCTTGTTGTGCAGAGGAGTTAGAATTCTGAACAACTGCCTGTTGTGATTCAATCACATACTGAGAATAAGGAATGATATTGCTATCACTGGTTATTTCAGTCTCTGAATGGTTCACAACATTTGACTGTTCAGAAGACGGCATCACCTGCACAGCTTGATTAATCATATTATTATTTACATTATCATGATTGTGTACCTTAGCAAGAGCATCTGAACCATAATGAGATAAATTCGCCATGAGAGCAACTTTGGCGGTGTTGAGTTCATCACAATCAGAGTCATATGCATCCAAATCATCAGCTTGATAAGCAGCATTGTGAGTAATGACAGTCTGTGTGGCTTGACCTTCTAGAATTCCTGGATCTGCCAAAAATGCTAGTTCCTCCTCATGTAGAATTTGACCACTTGCTTGAGCTTGAACCAACAAAACTTTATCCTTAAACCATGAATCATCCCGTTTCCTCTTTGGTTTAGTGCACTGTTTAGACATGTGGCCTTCCCCTTTATAGTTGTAACAAATAACAGTCCTTTGTTTCCCAGAATTGCTTCCACTTGCTCCTGGTGTTACTAGTACAAAAAGTGGATTTGGTCACACATAGGCAAAATGGAACGGCCACACATTCACATATTTATGTGGCTAAAGGTACCAAAATAGACAACATTTACTAATTAGCCACACATGAAAATTTTGATTGTGTGACCATTAGAACTGTATTGCCACACATTCGAACATTATGTGGCTAAAGGTAACTGGTAATATTATTTAGCCATATGAAATTGGAACGGCGTGACAGATACAAAGTAAGCTTGAAGTTTAGTAACGAATTACATATAAATAGTGAAAATATATTCACACACTTGAACAATGTGAACCAAATTGGCATATTGGTCACTGACAGTAATTTTTTATGGTCTAATCATACAGTCAAGGTTTTGTCACACATTATTTTAGGGTGACTGTATCTTTTTGCTAATTATTTAGCCACATATGAATTTGGGACGCGTGACAAATGAAAAGTAAGGTTGAATCATTAGTCACAATATACATATAAATAGTGACAAATATATGTCACACACTTGAACACTGTGACCAAATGCCATATATGGTCACACTAAACGTTTTGTCACACATTATTTAAGTGTAGCCAAAATCCAGTACATATGGTCACGTAACTTAATATGTGTGTTTAAAGTTTAGTTTGTGTTAGCTTGCCAAAAGCTAATGCGTATAGTCACATTTACTTCTAGCACGATCATGTGACTATATGCCTTTACAATAGCCACAACATATCACAAATGTGTGACTAAATTATGTTTATGGCCACATTTAAGGTGATTATCTGTGACCAATATATTCATAACAGTCACATGGTGAAGTATTCATGTGGCTATTATTTAGAACAAAATGGGAAATCGGTCATCATTAAATTTCATGCTTTGTGTGACTAAATATTACAAAAGGCCACACAAATATAAAATTCATGTGACCATTGGATGATCAATAGTCACACAAAATACACATATCTTCACTTTAAACAACATATGGTCAGAGGCGGACCCACCTTATGCCAAGGTGGTTCCCGGGAACCACTTTAGAAGCTGAAATCGTATAGAGATGATGCAATAATTTTTTTGGGACCCACTTTAGAAAAATGTTAGGAACCACCCTAGATTGATTTTAAACAAGAAAGAGGTAAAACTGAGGATACAAATCTATTTTTTTAGTGATATTTGATGAAGAAAGGATAAATTATTTTTGAAGAAGAAGGAAAAAGAAGATGAAATGGTGAAGAGAGAAATGAGTTGAGGAAGATGATGAAAACTTATATAAAAACATTATTTTTTGAATAAAACAAATGTACTTTTCGAGTTTTAGTTCCCAGGTTCCCAAATTCAACTATTGTTTTTCTTTTTTCTTTTTAATTAATAAAGTTATAAGTTGTAAATAAACAAAAGTGATTTATAGATATGAGATCTTTAACATTTTTACTTTTGGAAAAACACTGTGAGTATAAGCCAAACTGTTATTTAGTGAAAATCAGTTTTGTTTGTTTGACAACCAACTTTTTTTGATAAAAAATAATTAAGTTCGTGTTTTGGACCCGACCCGACCCATTGATCGGGTGGATTTTTGATATGTTGATTTTTGTGTTACTAGTAAAGGAACCACCTTAGTAATCCGGTTGGGTCTGCCACTGCTAGGGCTATAAACAAACTGAACGTTCAGCAGACATTTCATGAACCGTTCGGTAAAAAATTCGTTTATGTTTGTTTATTTATTAAATGAACGAACATGAACAACATTTTACATTTGTTTAGTTAAATGAACGAACATGAAAAAAAGTCATGTTCGTTCATTTATGTCCGTGAAAGATCGATTATTGGTTCGTTTATGATCGTATATTCGTTTATGTTCATCTATCGCATCTTTTTATTATATAGTTTTAAATTGATTTACTTCAACAAAATAACACTTAGGAAACGCAAATATTGTGTATATTTTTATAAACTTTTATGTCTATTTATGTTCGTTCGTTTAGTGTTTAATGAACGAACATAAACGAACATGAACAACATAATTTCTTAATAAACGAACATGAACAAGAAAATTTGTTCGTTTAAGCGACCGTGTTCGTTTATTTGTCCGGTTAAAATTAAACGAATAAACATGAACAAGGCTTCGCTCGTGTTCGTCCGGTTCGTTTACAGCCCTTGCCACTGCATATGGTCACACTTATTAACACTTTTGGTCACATATTACAAAAGGCCACACAAACATAGAATTCATGTGGCTATTGGATGATCAATAGTCACACAAAATACACATTTCTTCGCTTTAAACAGCATATGGTCACACTTATTAACACTTTTGGTCACTTCATGCTTAATTGTATGTGACTAAATACAAAACAAAACATGCTTTGTGTGACTAAATATTACAAAAGGCCACACAAACATAAAATTCATGTGACCATTGGATGAACAATAGTCACACAAAATATACATTTCTTCACTTTAAACAACATATGGTCACACTTATTATTTTTTTAAAAAAAAAACGTTTTTGGCCACTTTATGCTTAATTGTATGTGACTAAATACCCAAAACAAACATGCTTTGTGTGACTAAATATTACAAAAGGCCACATAAACATAAAATTCATGTGGCCATTGGATGATCAATAGTCACACAAAATACACATTTCTTCACTTTAAACAGCATATGGTCACACTTATTAACACTTTTGGCCACTTTATGCTTAATTGTATGTGACTAAATACCCAAAACAAACATGCTTTGTGTGACTAAATATTACAAAAGGCCACACAAACATAAAATTCATGTGGCCATTGGATGATTAATAGTCACACAAAATACACATTTCTTCACTTTAAACAGCATATGGTCACACTTATTAACACTTTTGGCTACTTTATGCTTAATTGTATGTGACTAAATACCCAAAACAAACATGCTTTGTGTGACTAAATATTACAAAAGGCCACACAAACATAAACTTAATGTGGCTATTGGATGATCAATAGTCACACAAAATACACATTTCTTCCCTTTAAACAGCATATGGTCACACTTATTAACACTTTTGGTCACTTTATGCTTAATTGTATGTGACTAAATACCCAAAACAAACATGCTTTGTGTGACTAAATATTACAAAAGGCCACACAAACATAAAATTCATGTGGCCATTGGATGATCAATAGTCACACAAAATACATATTTCTTCACTTTAAACAGTATATAGTCACACTTATTAACACTTTTGGTCACTTTATCCAGTACATATGGTCACGTAACTTAATATGTGTGTTTAAAGTTTAGTTTGTGTTAGCTTGCCAAAAGCTAATGTGTATAGTCACATTTACTTCTATGCACGATCATGTGACTATATGCCTTTACAATAGCCACAGCATATCACAAATGTGTGACTAAATTATGTTTATGGCCACATTTAAGGTGATTATATGTGACCAATATATTCATAACAGTCACATCGTGAAGTATTCATGTGGCTATTATTTAGAGCAAAATGTGAAATCATTTATCATTAAATTTTATATTAGTCACATTGAGTGTTTGTGTGTCTAAATTCATAATGTCATATATGGTCACATGAAGTATTTGTTTATGTGACTAAATCAGGGACTCAAGTTTTGTCACACATTATTTAAGTGTAGCAAAAAACTGGTATATATGGTCATGTTATTAAGCCTAAACTACTTTTAGGTTTTAAAAAATAAGCTAAACTCGAAACTATATATCCCAAATGTGATTAAGCCTAAACTAATCTAGTTTTATAACAGAAATATATTTTTTGAATAAAAAATAAGCTCAGCAATAAGCTGCAAATAAGCAGCTATGCAAAACTAGCAAAATTGAATAACTGTTATAAGTAAGTAAAGGAAGAATAACTGTTTAATGATTTTTAGTGTTTAAAGAGTGTTTATAGGCTGATAAGGGGTGTTTGGTTTAACTCAGAATAAAAACAAGAAAATAAAAAAGGATGTTACACCCCAGCGAGAATCGAACCCGCGACCTCCCTTACGAAAGTCAAGCGGGTTACCATCTTGCCAGAGTAACCTATTCGTTAATGTTATGCATTTCCTTTTTAAAATAGAAGTTTAAGCTTCATTGTTTTTGGCTAGTAGCTTAAAGAGTGCTTTTAGAAACTGCTTATTAAACCATGGATTTTTCTCCCTCTGCTTATTTTTAACTTGTTTCACTTTTAAAATTTCGAATTTAGCAAAACTAAATAAGTTGTAGCTTATTTAGTTTAAAGCTTTTTCGGTGCAGCTTATTTTTAAGCTAAAGTATTTTTAATAAAAAATTTCATTATTAAATATAGTTTTAGTTTATAAAAAGTTTATAATTTTAATTAATAAAAATAGTAGTTTTTAGATTAGCTTATTATTAAGCTAGCTTATTGCTTATTATCTAATACTTAATATTTGCTCAGTTTTGTGTTTGTCTCACTTCACTTTCTCTAAAGTAGGGGTGAGCATCGGTCCAAAACCGAACCGGACCGGCCAAGACTGGACCGAGACCGAATTGGTCTAAAACGCCGGACCGAAATGGTACGGTTCGGTCCTGGTCGACCCGGTCCGGTTCGGTCTTCGGTCCGGTCCGGTCATACAAGGCATAATGTTCGGGTTTTTTGGAAAGACCGACTGGACCGAACCGGACCGAAGATCAAATTGGTCCAAAACGCCAGACCGAGGACCAGACCGAAATACGTTCGGTCTGGTCCGGTCTGTCGGTTCGGTTCGGTTCGGTTCGGTTCGGTCCGGTTTTCCAGTTCGGTCTGGTCGAACGGTCCGTATGCTCAGCCCTACTCTAAGGCGTGGAATTTAAGGGTTAAATAAGCTAGACATTTGCGTTAGAGCTTAATTAAATTTTATAATGCTAAATGGCAAATCTCTATTCAACTCTCTTCGAGGATACGACCCCGAACTAATAGTTATTACTTTTCCTAAAGTAATTGTATCTCTAAACGGTAATTTATTACCGACCGCTTTACACGCGTCAGTCAACTATTACGAGTTAAAGGATCTAGGTTATTGGTTACGCTTAGGAGTTAGATTAATGTGACCAATGATAACCTAATGCACATGACCCGTGACCCATGTAAATTAGTCATTGTCACCAGTAATACATGGGTCCATGACACTATAAGCCACTACAACCCAATGCACATGACCCATGACCCATGTTAAGTACCCATGTTCAATCAATGAATGGGTCGTTAACATGACACTTATAAAGCCACTACAATCTTAATGCATATGACCCATGTGATGTTAAATACCTCATTAATTAATGTGACTAGTTATACTAATGCAAAAAGACCCATGAACCATGTTAATTTACTCTTTGTCACCAGTCATGGATGGTCGTAAAATGAATATAAGCCACTACAACCCAATGCATATGACCCATATGATGTCAAATACCCATTAATGAATGTGACCAGTGATAACCTAATGCACATGACCCATGACCCATGTGAATTTGCCATTATCACCTGTCATGCATGGGTTCCATTACACTATAAGCCACTACAACCCAATGCACATGACCCATGACCCATGTTAATTACCCATTGTCGATCACCAGTCATGTATTGGTCGATAATATGACATTATAAGCCACTACAACACAATGCACATGACCCATGACCCATGTTAATTACCCATTGTCACCAGTTATTGATGTGTCGTAACATGAAACTATAAGCAACTACAACTCAATGAACATAACCCATGACACATGTTAATTACCCATTGTCACCAGCCATTATTGGACATGCACGTTTGTAGTTTGTCATTAGACGAGTTCTTTTTTATGCAGAAATGGACCGCGATTATTGGACAGGCACGCACCAGTGTAGATTTCTAAAAGGATCAAGATGTGATTAGGACCGTGCTTAATTTATTGCAGGTTTGCACCTGGCACTACTACATAAATGGACATAGAGCCCCTTTAATAGAGCCTAGTTTTTGTGAAAAACAGGCTCTAAAGAGATTCTGCCTCTTTTAAACAAGCATAGAGCCATGTTTTCCCGCAGAGAACCGAGCTTTATGTGAAAAACTCTTAGAGCCCCGTTTTTTGTTTCAAAACCGGGCTCTATTCTTATCATACAGCCATGTTTTCACTAGAAACACCAGACTTTATGACGAAAACTGTTAGAGCCGTGTTCCCTTGTATAAAACCGGGCTCTATTCCCGCCTCAAACTTTCACACAACTTGGGCGGTTCACCAAATAACATCAAATCCTAAATTCTAAAGAGGCGCCACATTTCGTAAACAATATTTACAAAACAAGCCCGCCCATCGGGCGGGCTTTGCAACTAGTATATATATATATATATATATATATATATATATATACATATATATATACATATATATATATATATATATATATATATATATATATATATATATATATATATATATATATATATATATATATATATAGAGAGAGAGAGAGAGGAAGGTTAAAATAAAAAGACAAATATTCGTGAGAAGGATAAAAAGAAAACTTTTTTTAAAAAAGTTCTCGAAAAATTCCAAAAAAATTCCATTAAATCAGGTATGTTGGTGCATAAAACTTTTGTAAAAGAAGTTTTTCTAATTTTGAGTTTTTATACGTTTTTTTAATGCGCAAAAAAAGAAATTTTGATGCACAAAAAAATTTTGATGCACAAATTTTTTGACTTGTTATAGTTTGATGCGCAATAAAATTTTGATGCAAAAAGTCAAAAGAAGTTGGGTACAAAAACGAATTTTTGATGCACAAAAAACCGATTTAATGCACAAACGTTTTTTTTCATAAATTTTTTTCGGCAAAACTATCCACTTTTAGAAAAACTTCCTTTACAACTTTTTCATGCACCAACATACACGATCTTGTGGAATTTTTTCAGAATTTTTTGAGAACTTTTTTTAAAAAATAAATCTTTTTATCCTTCTCACGAATATTTGTCTTTTTATTTGATCTTTATCCTATATCTAATCTAATCTAATCTAAAACCTATATATAGGAAGGATAGAGAGAGAATGGTCTTCCACTCAAAATTCAGCAAAATGCCACATAATTCATTTTGACTGCCATGTAGGATTTTCCATCTTTGACTTTTTTTTGAATCCCAAAACATAACAACCCATTCATTATATTCTCCCTAACAAATCAACCGTCTCTTTTTTCTCTCCGATCCACCAAATTCATAACCTAAAATATATTCATCAAATCACTCTAAAAAATTAAAATCTAAAGAATATTCATGAAATCGATCTCAGATTCATAATAAACTAATTGAATCATATGCAAATTACCCGATTCAATGAATCAAAAAACCAAACACAATTAGGAAAAAAAAAATACCTGGATCATAATTATACACGTTCAATTACCCAATTAAATTCATCATTACCCCACACAAATCCATCAAATGAATCAGGAACCAAAAAAATGAACGAAGAAGCTCCGGATCAGTATGATATGTGGCCTTCAAATAAAAGCTTCGTCACGAAGGAATTATGTGTAGCTCTTTCAAGGGTAAACATCAAGAAAGGTTTAAAAGTATTATGTTGTGA
>BQNB010193331.1:0-11544 GCA_026074375.1 Tanacetum coccineum
TCAAGAAGACGTTGCAGAACTTGACGGAAATGTTTTTTATAATCCACTTCACATCCTGTGTTTGAAGAAGCTGAGTCATCTTCAACATATCAGGATCCATCAAATATGCACAAGTTTCATCAAAAACATCGCTCAAGTGATAAGTGGAGTAAGAATCATCCAATTAAACAAGTGATTGGTGATCCCTCAAAACCTGTAATGACAAGAAATCAACTTCAAACTGATGTAGAAGTTTGTATGTACGCATTAATAGTGAGTACAATTAAACAAAAAAATATCAAGAATGCTATGCTTGATGCCAGCTGGATTAAATCCATGCAAGATGAGCTTAACCAGTTCAAATGCCTTGATGTTTGGGAACTTGTCGAATGTCCTATTAGCATAAACATAATCGCAGTCAAATGGATTTGGAAAAACAAGACTGATGCTAAAAACATGATTATTCGGAACAAGTCTCGTTTAGTTGCCAAAGGATATGGTCAAGAGGAGGGAATCGATTTTGAGGAGTCTTTCGCACCAGTTGCAAGACTTGAAGCTGTCAGAATTTTTGTGGCATACACGGCTCACAAGAACTTTCCTATTTACCAAATGGACGTCAAAACGACATTCCTGAATGGTCCACTGAAAGAGGAAGTTTTTGTTCGTCAGCCGGATGGATTTGTAGATCCAGACTTTCCTAATCACGTATATCGTCTTAAGAAAGCTCTGTACGGTCTCAAACAAGCCCCTAGAGCCTGGTATGACAAGCTTTCCTCATTTCTAATCGAACACCATTTCACAAAAGGTATTGTCGATCCGACATTGTTTACAAGAAGACACGGGGATGACATTTTATTAGTTCAAATCTATGTCGATGACATCATTTTTGGGTCAACAAAACCAGTTTTTTCAACAAGATTTGCAAAACTAATGAAAGATAATTTTGAAATGTCAATGATCGGTGAAATGAAGTTCTTTCTCGGACTTCAGGTTCATCAATCACCCCGAGGAATCTTTATATGTCAATCACAATATACTATGGATCTTCTTAAGAAACATGGGATGGAAAAATGTGATACCATTAGCACACCAATGGCTACTGCCAAACTAGATGCAGATTTACAGGGTACCCAAGTTGATCAAACTAAATATCATAGTATGATTGGGGGACTTATGTATCTCACTGCTAGTCGACCAGACATTGCCTTTGCGACATTTGTATGTGCGCGTTATCAGGCACGCCCAACCAAAAAACACCTCAAAGAGGTTAAAAGGATCTTTCGATATCTAAGACAAACCATTAACATGGGTCTATGGTACTCGAAGGATTCTGGGTTTGAGCTAATTGCATATTCAGATGCAGACCATGCAGGGTGTAATGATGATTGCAAAAGCACATCTAGAGGCATTCAATTTCTAGGAGATAAGCTAGTCAGTTGGTCTTCGAAAAAGAAAGATTGTACAGCAATGTCAACTGCGGAAGCTGAGTACGTATCCTTATCTGCATGTTGTGCTCAAGTCATTTGGATGAGGAGGCAACTGCTAGATTTTGGATTTCGTTACAACAAGATTCCAATGTACTGTGACTCAAACAGTTCAATTGCCATATCTTGCAATCTGGTACAACATTCACATACAAAACACATTAACATCTGTTATCACTTTATAAAGGAGCATGTTGAAAAAGGTACCATTGAACTTTACTTTGTCGGGACGGAATACCAACTTGCTGATCTTTTTACAAAAGCCGTTCGAAAAGAAAGGTTTGAGTATTTAGTTCACAGGATTGGTATGCGATGTATGACTCTAACTGAGTTGAAATGTCTGACAAGGTTATCTTCTTGAATAAAAGATCATACATCAAAATATATTGTAAATAATTTTTTCAAAAACAAAATAAAAAATAGAAAAATTTCAAAAACAAGAAAAATATTTTTGTTCTCTTACTATTTTTCAAACTAAAAAAACAAATAAAAATTTGTAAAATACAAAAACACAAAAAATATAACTTAAAGATACAAACACATATATTCTTCGTTTTTATCAGTTTCATGATATTGTATTTCTCAAAAAGTGGTTCTTTAACGCAAAATCAATGTATCATGAACTAAGAGAGAGTAAATCATTCATACAATGATCTTTCACTGCTAAAATATGTGGTTTGTAGTCAAAATCCATTCACATACAAAGGATTTCTTCAAAACCATCTTTCAAAAATTATCAATTTGAAAAAATTCAAGTGTGTAAAATTGCAAGAGGTAACAATCTCTTGAATAAGTTTTTTAATTAGACATTTATTCGAGGGGGAGTTATGAAATTCTTTTCAAAAATCTTCTCAAAGAATGTTCAAAACTGCAAAATTAACTATCTTTCGATAAGTTCTTTTATTAGATATCTTATTGAGGGGGAGTTATAAATTTTTTAGTCAAATCATCATCAGAAAATAAAATTGTGTTCTCAAAAAGCAAAAATAACTTCGTTTTGAACAAATTTTTTATCAAAAAGAAAGAAATTTCAAATGTGGATAGTTGTTCGAGGGGAGTTATATATTTATTAATTAAAAGCGAGAACTTAATTGCAAAATAGTCAAAAAGGTTGGGTGAGAAAAGTAGTCTAACTCCAAGGGGTAGTTATGAAATTTTTTTTAGAAAATAAAAGTTTACGAAAGTAACTACAAGGGCTAAAGTGTAAAAGTGCAAAATGATAAGTTTTGTATGGGTTGTTAATGAGTACGAAAGAAAGAGGAGGGGCTGAAAATGTCATGTTCAAAAAGATACTTTTGTATGGACCAAAAGGGCTTACATAAGTAACTTGAGTGATTGAAAATGCCAAAATTGCAAACTTATTTTCGAAAGTATAAAAGTAACAGTTTTTGATACGTAACCTCGTCACTTTCATAAAACACACAAAAAGGTTTCATAAATCCTTTGCACACATTGAGCTTTCGTAACTTAGAAAATACGATCCAAATCGTTTCAGTGATTCTCTGTTATAGAAAAATGTAACATTTTTGAATTTAAGATCAATATTTAAACTGAGCTCTAAATTCTATTTCTAATTTTATGGAATTTAATATTTTTGTTTTTAGTCGTTTTAACGAAAATCGTCGTTTTCGCTATTTACGAGTTGTGCTTTGAATAACTATCCGTAAAACGTTTTAAGAAATTTAAAATTTCATATTTTCACTCCGGAAGTCAATTTATTTCTATTTTAGTATTTTAAGATTTTTTTTGCGTTTTGCCGAAGCCGTGTCAAAAATAGTACTTTAACACTTTTTAATATTTTATAAAAGTGTTTTAAATCAAATAGTGTAGTATAAATATTTTAGAAAAACAAAAATATAAATATAAATTAAACATAACATACCAAACCAAACACTCCTCTTGGTTGACTCCAACAATAAGCCTAACCAAACACCCCCTTATGTTCCATTAGCTCCTACAAATCTATAAAACAAACACACCCTTATTTTCACTAAACAAAAAGGAAAAGTCCATCTAAATCACTAAAACATAAAAACAAAGACCCAAAAATGTGTCGACCTCCTCTCCCTCCTTACTGTGTTCGACACCATCACCAAGAACACCAAAAACCATCAATCAAAAATCATTAAACCACGTCTATTCCACTTTAAATCAATCCTAAATTAACCATAATCATTCCTTACACAAGAAAATCACCATGCATAAGATTTCCCAAATTCTTGATTTTCTTGATTTGTGACATGAATGGTTTTGAACAAATTAAATGTAATTGGTGTTGAAAGGGTTTAATTATAAATGTTTTTACAATATTTGGTATAACAAAAAGCAAGTCTGGGTCATAGATTTGCTTGTTGTGGTGCTCGGCCAAAATCAAACCCACAAGGGTTTGATTATATTGATTTTCTTGCTATTGCATTGTGATTATGAGTATTTTTATTATCCTTTTTCATCGATTCAATTATATATTGATTGCATGTGTTTGATTTCATATCTAGAATCCATGTATTATAGTGCATGTTGAATTTTTGAGGTGGATCATTGTTTGAGATGATTAGTGGTAGTGTTAGGATTGTTTAGGAGCATTGGCGATGTCCGCGATGCGTGAAAATTAAAGTTTTGACGGGGTTTAAAAATACCCACTAAGTGCAGAAAATTAGAAAGCCGTATTCGGCCGGGTTAAGCTTTGTAAAACTGATTTTGGGATTGAAAATATGTTAGGGGACGTTCATAGCTTCGAAGGTAAGTTGTAGTCCCGTAACTCTTAAAAACAAAGATTCTATGGCCGATTGAAGTTTGGAAATATCTATATATATGCAAGTTCAGCTCTTGCCCTTATTTAAAATATGCGCAGAAAATTCAACGCTCATTTTGACCACTTTCGAGTCTGTTTGGCCTTTCAGCGAACCACGAAAGTTGTCCCGAATGTCTTATTACTTTGCTGCGAGGCTTATTAGTCTTAAAAATGCCTATTGTTGGGTCGAAAAGCTTAAAAACAGATTCTACATATTTTCAAAAAAAATAGAGTTGTTGCAGATTTGAGAAAAGGGCATTTTCGTCATTTTCTGTCGAGTTTTAAGTCTCGGGTAAAGCTAAAAGTTTGTTTAAAATACCGTTTTACCTTTTCGCAAGGATATTATGTTTGAAAACACGTATTAACGAGTCAAAAAACTTAGGATTGGATACTACATTATTTTAAGAAAAATACTAGTGTCTGCAGAATCACAAAAGGGTATTTTGGTCATTTTCTGTTGGGTTTCGGGTCTCGGCTAAAACTAAAAAGTTGTCCGATACGTTGTTTTACGTCAAAATGCTTTAGAGTCCGAGTCTTGAAAACTTAATCTAGCGGGTCGTTTTGGACGGATCAGACTTAAGAAGAATTTAAAATAAAAGTCAAACTTGGCGAAATTCTTTTAGTGATCAATTAGCGTTATGGAGAAAGATTATGCGTAAAATATATTAACAAAAGCTGAAATTACAACTAATAAGTTAGTATTTCACTTTCGTTCGCATCTAGATGTCTTAATCTTTATAATGGGTCAAAATGGGTAATTTTCATTAAAATTACATATTAGTCGGAATGGGTAAAAATGGAGTTAAACATAAGGCGGATCATTTTAGTGGGTATAAATAAGTAAGTTTGGCGCACTCATAGGTTCTACGATATCAGGTTTCATATATGTCGGAATATATATGTTTTACATACTTATGCATTTTATGCATTTTTGTTATCAATATTTTCTTATACGCACACCATTAGGTCGCGGTTGAGGCGTGTCGTCGTTTGTTCGTTATTTATCACACATTTGCTCAAGGTGAGTTTATAGCCCTATATTTTCTCTTTTAATGGTTTTCATAAACTGTTTTCGGGGTAAGAATACATGCTCGTTTTAATTAGTAAACTTATTGATTTCTACTACATAAGCGTTACATGATTATTTTTTACTAAAGCTTTTACTTACTTACTACATGACTTCTAGAACATGTGCGATTCATAGTTATTTACTCATGACTTATGAAAGTTTAATTTGCTTACTACATGATTTGAGATCATTGAATATACATATATATGAAAACGAGAGTTTTGAACACATGACTTGTTTTAAATGGAAGAGAAGTGCTTGAAGGGTATGCCTGAACCGATTATGGAATTATCTGCATGAGTCGCTATTGCCAAAGTCCCTAATATCGTGAACCGTTAATTACCTATGATGGGTAAGCGCTAGTACATTAAATAGATCTATTAGGGTTAACAACCCTATCCGGGGTATGTATCCATGGCGCGAGCACCCTGTGTCGCACATTTTGTATTGAGTAATAGTAGGTATAAGGCAATAATACCTAGTGTTGGGGGCAATTTGTGAGCATATGAAAAGATACAATGCGATAAGGTTGAATTATACTTTGAAATATTATCGCTGGCTGATCTTAAACCTTGTGGTCCACTACTGAACATTACTCGATTTATTGAATCACTACTTGGATTTCAGAAATAATACTTTGAAATGTTGTAACGCTACTTTTCTTACTGAAATGTTACTTGAATTATTTCAATACTGCTTTTACTTAAACCTATGAATTCACCAATATTATTGTTGACGTTTTTGCATGTATTTTCTCAGGTTATTATATTGCTAGCTGAGCATTGGGGGCATTCGAGTCGCGCGGATATAAGAATTTTTGAAGGCTTTATATTTTGAGTACCATTTGACAAACGTTTTAAAAATGTTTTCTATTACATTACAAATGAGACCTGTTGCAACTCTGATATTTTATAAAAATTATCGAATGGTTGACTTTTCAAAACGTCTTACTTAGATTCATTTTCTGTAACTTGTACTGTATGCTATGAAGTAGCACCCCAAGTGGTATTCCATTGCGTTGTGATTTTGGAGGCGTTACATAGTGGTATCAAAGCACAAGTTATAGCGAACTAGGTCGTTTTTCAAAACCTGGAGTATAACTGTTTAAAAAAAAATTTAAAAGTCTTTTACCATTGTCCGATATCCGCGCACGCTTGCTCCTAGATAACTTATATGCTCTCTTTTGCACCTCTATTGCTATTACATGAATAATGAGTATATAACACTTTGTTATGATTTCGCTCTCTTACGTCTATCTTATGACGTCTTATTATTTACCTTATATCGGTCGGTTATATATATATATATACCACTCCGATTATCGCGTGATTCCTGATTTTTCATTACTCCCTCGAGCATCATTACTAGTATTATATAAGGATACCCGTACATATATGAACTACTTTCTTTTCGATCTCTTATAGTCACTTCTGGATTGCCGTCTATTTATATAGAAGTTATTTGTGTGAGTTTAACTATTTAAGGTCGCTGTGTCGCCTTGGTGTTATGGCTAACGTATGATTAGAATTTGGATCGTGGGTACGCCTACCTGCATGTTGTGTATAATTTAGCGATGCTTTTCAATCGAGCTTGATTTGATGCCTGTGCTAATCTAAACTTAAAGGCGAAATCATCTACGTAATGGTGCTAACCGAAGCTTAAACGTGAAATATCTCCGAGACACTTACGCGACTTTACTTTATTTCCTTTTGATGGTATTGAAATTCGGTGTAGTTTGTCAATTCCGCTAGTTATTTTCTCGATCGACTTCAAATTTGAACAATAGTCTTATGCTTTTGAATCTCATATATTGTTTCGTAATCTATCATTTTGAAGCAGTTCAATAGCGGCGCCATAGCGCGCGAGTAGCGGCGCTATAGCCAAGGCGTGCCTCCACGTTAGCGAAACAAGTGCCAAAGGCGTCATCTTGAGGCGTGGCGTGCAATAAGGCGCCATAAAGCGGGCTATAGCGTGATTTTTTTAAAGCTTTAAAAAATTTCATGGATTTGAGCTTATTTACAAGTATTTATGCTTTGGTTGTAGGGAATTCGGATACTAGTACCAACCGTTACTGCAAATTTTAAATCCTAGTAGCTAACTAATATTGACCACTCTATAAATATTTTTTGCCGCCTTGAGTCACGCCTTAAAAACGCTATGAACGCAACGTCTCACGCAAAGCTTGAGGCTTGGCTCTGCGCTAAACGCCACGCTTCACTCTATTATAACCTTGTTTTGAAGTCTTCCAGACGATGGGAGTACTACTTTACCTTGTTACCTCGGATCGTGCCGTCTTTTTGGCACTTGACCTTGAAACGCGATTGACTAACATCTTATCATCCTTCTTATTACCTTGTTATGATTTTGAAGAATCATTCCGTCAAGAAGACACTCCTTTTTTCTTAATGTAGCATTTGATCTTGTTATGATATTTTGTTTTGTGTCGGCCATACTTAAGTAGGCTTATTTATAATCATCTTATTGAAATGAATTAGGACGCTTCTTCATTTGAATAAGGAAATTATAAACCGCCGAACCATAAGTTCATAATTCTTCACTTACATGGATTGGGACGCCTATTTATGTAAGTGACGAATTGTGAATGATTGGGCTTATGTGTATCCGACATAGTGTGCGTTCGTCTGTAAGAATCATTCTTTGGGCTATGAACTCCTTTCGACTCGTAATTTGTTTTATGGATTATTTCGAATGTGTATCGACCGCCGCGAACTTGATAAGCTAATAGTAATGAACCATTAACCGCTTCCAACAATTGACGACTTGTTAAATTCTTCGTTTCCAATGGCTTTTTCTTCGAGTCATGTGTTTTATCCGTCCTTTTAAGGATTCTCGCGACATTCAATCTGTTCTCTCATGTTCATTGCATATATTTGATGCTTTGACTATTGTTCATTCAATTTTTGTTGGAAACCTCGACGAGGACCTGAGTATATCCTTATCTCTTCACAAGTAACCATACGTCGAATAAGGCGAATTGAGCACCATGACGGCGCTCCCTTAAGGGGTAGATAATGTAACATTTCTGAATTTAAGATCAATATTTAAACTGTGCTCTAAATTGTATTTCTAATTTTTATGGAATTTATTATTTTTGTTTTTAGCCGTTTTAACGAAAATCGTCGTTTTAGCTATTTACGAGCTGTGCTTTGAATAACTATCCGTAAAACGTTTTAAGAAATTTAAAATTTCATATTTTCACTCCGGAGGTGAATTTATTTCTATTTTAGTATTTTATGATTTTTTTCGCGTTTTGCCAAAGCCGTGTCAAAATAAGTACTTTAACACTTTTTAATATTTTAACTAAGTGTTTTAAATCAAATAGTGTAGTATAAATGTTTTAGAAAAATAAAAATAAAAATATAAATTAAACATAACATACAAAACCAAACACTCCCCCTGGTTAACTCCAACAATAAGCCTAACCAAACACCTCCTTATGTTCCATTAGCTCCTACAAATCTATAAAACAAACACACCCTTACATATTTTCATTATACAAAAAGGAAGAGTCCATCTAAATCACTAAAACATAAAAACACAGACACAAAAATGTGTCATCCTCCTCTCCCTCCTTACTGTCTTCGACACCATCACCAAGAAAACCAAAAACCATCAATCAAAAATCATTAAACCACTTCTATTCCACTTTAAATCAATCCTAAATTAACCATAATCATTCCTTATCACAAGAAAATCACCATGCATAAGATTTCTCAAATTCTTGGTATTATTGATTTTTGATCATGAAGGGTTTTGATCAAATTAAATATAATTGGTGTTGAAAGGGGTTAATTATTAGTGTTTTTACAAGATTTGGTATAACAAAAAGCAAGTTTAGGTCATAGATTTGGTTGTTGTGGGGCTCGGCCAAAAATCAAACCCACAAGGGTTTGATTGTGTTGATTTTCTTGTTATTGCATTGTGATTGTGAGTATTTTTGTTACCCTTTTTCATTGATTCAATTATATATTGATTACATGTGTTTGATTTTATATCCAGAATCCATGAATTATAGTGCATGTTGAATTTTTGAGGTAGATCATTGTTTGAGATGATTAGCTGTAGTGTTAGGATAGTTTAGAAGCATTGGCGATGTCCGCGATACGTGAAAATTGAAATTTTGATAGGGTTTAAAAATACCCACTTAGTGCAGAAAATTAGAGAGCCATATTCGGCTGGGTTAAGCTTTGTAAAACTGATTTTGGGATTGAAAATATGTTAGGGGACATTTATCGCTTCGAAACGGTAGGTCGCACGTCCCGTAAACCTTAAAAACAAAGATTCTATAGCTGATTGAAGTCTATATATATATATATATATATACATATATATATATATATGTGTGTGTGTGTGTGTGTGTGTGTGTGTGTGCAAGTTCAGCTCTTGCCCTTATTTAAAATCTGTGCAGAAAATTCAACGCTCATTTCGACCACTTTCGAGTCCGTTTGGCCTTCCGGCGAACCCCGAAAGTTGTCCGGAATGTCGTTTTACTTTTTCGCGAGGCTTGTTAGTCTTAAAAATGTCTAATTTCGGGTCGAAAAGTTTAAAAACAGATTCTACATATTTTCAAAAAAATAGAGTTGTTGCAGATTTGAGAAAAGGGCATTTTCGTCATTTTTTGTAGAGTTTTGCGTCTTAGGTAAAGCTAAAATTTTGTTTAAAAAGTCGTTTTACCTTTCCGAGAGGATATCTAAGTTTGAAAACACGTATTAACGAGTCAAAAAGCATAGGATTTGATACTACATTATTTTAAGAAAAATACTAGTTTTTGTAGATTCGTAAAAGGGTATTTTGGTCATTTTATGTTGGGTTTCGGGTCTCGGCTAAAACTAAAAAGTTGTCCGAAACGTCGTTTTACATCAAAATGCTTTAGAGTCCGAGTCTTGAAAACTTAATCTAGCGGGTCGTTTTGGACGGTTCAGACTTAAGAAAAAATTATAATAAAAAGTCAAACTTGAGGAAATTCTTTTAATGATCAATTAGCGTTATGGAGAATGATTAGGCGTAAAATATATTAACTAAAGCTGAAATTACAACTAATAAGTTAGTCTTTCACTTTCGTTCGCATCTAGATGTCTCAATCTTTATAATGGGTCAAAATGGGTAATTTTCATTAAAATTACATATTAGTCGGAATGGGTTAAAATGAAGTTAAACATAAGATGGATCATTTTAGTGGGTATAAATAAGTAAGTTTGGCGCACTCATGAATTCTACGATATAAGATTTCATATATGTCGGAATATATATGTTTTACATACTTATGCATTTTATGCAGTTTTCTTATAAATATATATTTATACGCACACCATTATTATAGGTCGCGGCGCGTCGTCGTTTGTTCGTTATTTATCACTTCATTTGGCACATTTGCTCAAGGTGAGTTTATAGCCCATCTTTACTCTTTTAATGGTTTTCACAAACTGTTTTCGAGGTGAGAATAAATGCTTACTACATGAATATACATATATATGAAAACGAGAGTTTTGAACACATTACTTGTTTTAAATGGAACACAAGTGCTTGAAGTATAACAACCCATATTTTTCATCAATGTAATTATCCATCTATTATATATACCACCTTTATACAGGGAATTTTTTTGCTTTATCTCATTATGCAACGTAACTTGCATCTCTTAAGTATACGAGCTCATGCAACCTCTACCAATGCCATCTATATCTATGTTTATATCATGTAAACATCCTAATATGTCAAGTCTATATCTTAATATCATTTTTACCAAGCACATTATTCATTTAACGTACTTTTCAAAACATTATTTCAAAACAAGCATTCAACGTTAACATTTATATCAAAACCCTAATTATATGTAATGTATACATATAAAATAAATGTGCAATACACAACTTTGAATATCTTTTCCCTCCTAAATCAAGCTACAACTTTCTAAAGCTCAATGTACAAATCATCAAAGCATGAATTCAAACTTTGCCATTTTCCCTCCATTCCTCTTAAGGATTTTATACCATATTTTAAACACATGTTACAAGCTCCTAATACACAACATGTAAACCCTAATCCTAAACCCTAATACACGTTTTAAAAACCCTAAACCCTAAATGAAACCCTAAAACCCTAATTACACTATTTAAACCATAAAACTAAATCCTAAACCTTAATCCTTAATCCTAACCCTAATCCTAACATTAAACCTTAATCCTAAACCCTAATCTATC
>BQNB010193333.1:0-11544 GCA_026074375.1 Tanacetum coccineum
GAAACTCTCAGACGTCTTCAAGAAGGAGAGGATGAGTAAACGAAATGCCTTCGTGTATCCTTTGTACATAGGTCTAAAACATAAAAAAAAGAAAAAAAAAGAATAATAATAATAATAATAATAATATATATTTTAAGTCATTTGGAATTACTAAAAGGCTTGCAATTACTTCTACTTGCAACCCGGTTTGATGTCTGGGCATGGATTACGTTATATCCAAGAATTATGGGAGTATAGTAAATCTAGGGTGATGGTAGAGCTGTTCACCTGATCTTTTCATCTCAATCAACGACTACAGCTCTTTCAATAGAAAACGGGTCGTTGTTTGAGGAGGAGTGTGAATGTGAAAATGTGCTTCATCACACAAGGTTCTAAAAGAAGTAATTGGGAGAATCTTCCATGGTTATTTAAGAGTGATGTATGCTATGAAAGTGTAATTATAAGATGGTTGTTGTATTCTAATGGGTTAATATTTGAAGGGGAGTTAATTAATTTTAACTCAAAGGTCCAAAGTTATCTATAGTTATAATGATTAAGGTTTAAAAAGCAATTTGCTTTTTGCTTCCTAGCCTTATTAACCAATAGGGACTAAATTGGCCAATTGCCTAAACTTAGAAGATCCTTAGAAATACTAAAGGTTCATGAAAATCTGAAGCTCATAACAGATGAACGTATCATCGAAGATAATCCAGAAAGTCATTCTGGTTCTATGTCTTCCATGAAAAATCTCAAAGACACTGATAACTTTAGGGATTAATTTCTTTATGACAAACCAACCAAAGATGATCAGGAGAAATCTAAAGTTGTAGATGAGTCTGATTCCACCATACCTGATCCAAGTCATCAAACCGTAACGACAAATCCTCCAGTGATCGCTCCCATCACTGAGTTCTCATCTCCTAAACCTTCTTCACTGGTCACACCTCCTCCAATCAACACAGAAGCTACAACAATCACCACATCTCTCCCAGAGATCACTCCATTCATCGCCCTTCAGCTAAGAGTGGCAAGATTGGAGCAAGAGATGTCTGAAGTAAAGAAGACTGATCACTCTGCTGATGTTTTGGCTTCAATTAAATCCCAAGTTCCTACGGCTGTTGATAAATATCTAGGAACAAAACTTGATGATGCTCTCCTTAAGATTCTTGAACGACACACTGCAGATTTAATCGAGAAATACTCTGCGCTGCCTGGCCCAGAGTCCATCAAGAATCAAGAATCTGAAAAGAGTCCAAAGGAGATTATCAGAATCAAAAGGGAACAAGATGAAGATGCCATGGATAAGGAAGTTGCAGTCAAGGTTAAAGACCACAAGAGAAAGCATGATAGTGATGATGAAGAAGACGATGATGATGATGAAGGCCCTTCAGCTGGATCAAACCAGGGTAGGTCAGCAAAGAGAAGAAGACCCGAATCTGCCGCTTCTGGGTCAGCTCAGCCTCCTTCGAAAGATAAGGAATTTAAGACAGGGTTAAAGACAGACAAAAGAAAAAAAGCATGAAGTGATGATGAATGAAGACGAGGATGATGAAGTCCCATCATCTGGATCAAACCCAGGGTAAGTCAGACAAAAAGGAGAAGACACATATAGTGCTTTCTGGTCAAGCTCAACCTCCTACAAAAGAATGATGACAAAGTTTCGGAAGAAACCACTGGAGTCGAATGCATCTGCTTCCAAACATCATCCAGCTCTTACCTCACTGATGGCAGATCACTGACACATTAGAAGCAGTGTTGGACTCTATGATGCACAGATTCTGATCCGAATCAGAACATACTGAACAAACCTCAGATGAAATTCTAATGCAGGATGAAGGCAATGTCCTCAGATCTGAGATACCAATTAACCTCACATTCCCAAGGTGTCGACCACTACGTGGTTTAAGCCGATTCCTGAAGGAGAGAGACCACTACACCTGAACCAAATGGACCATTCCCCGAATGAGTTAACCAGAGAAATAACCTGGCAAATACATATACGCCACAACGAATCAAGTTCCCGCAGAGAACGACTTCAAGGAGCGTATGATATTGGTTATTCATCAAATGGTTCTGCAGAACCAACGGAAAGAAAAGCTCTGCAAAGCTGATTTAGTAAGGTCCAGCTTTTCAACTTGTAAGCCTTTGATAAGATCATCGTCTTCAATTTCAGATGGATGAATGCCATAAAGCTGTTGACAATAAGGTTGATTTGGTAATCCTGAGGGTCAACAATTCTGCGAAAATATATATGGACCCACTACCTTAGTGAGGACCACCAGGTCAGTAACTATCAACCATAATTCTGTCTTCAAAAAGAATCGAGAATATATTTCTGACAGGTGACAAAAGCAAAATATTGCCTTATCTATAATCCAACTCAAAGCCGCACGTTACCTAGACGTTGGAACTTGAAGAATTAGTTCCATCTTTGTGGGTAAAAGTGATGCGATAATGACATCAGTGCCGGCCTATGGCATCACTCACGGGTGGTTTAGAAGAAAGGAATTCTACACAACAAACAACAGTGAAGCCCTCTGATCTAAAGCATTCAATCCCCGATAGCGAATTACTCAGGTGATTATGTTAAGGTGTACGAAAAATCGGATACAACTACCTAAGTGTTATAATAAGAAAATCACTAGCTAACACAAGAAAGATCCGAGTTCGGGGAGATTGAACAAATGTTTAGACATAATTATTAGAGAGAACGGAAAAAGAAGGGAAGAGGTGGTGTGCTCTCGAGAGAGAAACAATAACACACACTCTTTTTACAAAATGAATCCTCCACCCTCCCATGGAAGTATGGATGGGGATATATATAGGTCAATGGACAAAGACACTATACTATCTTAACAGTTATGTCCCTGAAGTTCTTGGCCTAATGAAACACTAATGTAATACCGATATGTCCCCATATTTTAAGGCTACAATCTCCCCCACCATATGTGGACAAATGAAAATTACTTACAATGTTCCTATCTTGTATCAAATACAACATAAATACGTCTTCCAAAGCGCTTCCAAAGCTGAAGATGTCTTCAAGTTCTCCCGGGTCTTGAAACGTGTACTACCAGCTAGATCTTCATTGTCTTTACCTTGTACAGGAACCATTGTAGGTATGCATGACGAGGATAACTTCCCCCCAATCATGCAGCATGTATTTGAAAAGCTTTCTTCATAGACTCCTTTTTGGCGGAAGTTCTGAATCAGCTTCCCCAGACCAACATCCCTAATCTTAATCAGGTTTCTAAACTTGATGTAGTTCCAACCATCTTCTACCTTTCATCGACGTGCAACAGTGGAAATTTGAAGAAGCAAACCCACACCAACGACCACTGCCTTCTTGTCATTAGGGCTTGGTGGATATTCGTTCCGAGGGGTACAATAGCCGAGAAATTCAGCAACAATTCTTCTCACATATGTCATAATACTCACAACCATACTAATAAAGTAGTCCTACACTACTTCCCTTTGGAAGTTGACACGTAACAACAAAGTCAACTAAGTCCCGGATGTACACATTTTCCCCCATGATGGTTGCGAACTCTCGGAAGCATCATTGTCGTGTACGTCCATATACTCGAGAAGTTCTTGTCATAAGCACAAATCTTGATTTACAAAAGAATCATTACCATCTTTGACTTCACAAACCGTAGAGGAGTTGAAGCAAGAATCAAGAACACTTGGTATAATCAAGGTCTTGAATGAATGTCATTGAAGAACTTTGAAGATTTTGCTTAGACTGTGAAGTATCGTTGTCTTGAAATGGCACAAAAATACCCGTGAGAAGTGCTGATTGCATCTCAACCTTTAAACTCTCTGGCTAACTTTCCAACCTCGTATTCTGTCGGCTATTGTTGTAATCACTTGGTGAAGTAAACCCGATATACCAAACTTGAAAATGAAGTAGAATCCCCCAAATTTGTTACTTAATCTTGCACTGTTGTTGATTGAAGAACGGTGCAAGATTAGATCTTTACGTACTCTATACCCACTCCGAAAGTATGAGAAGTACAACACCTCTTGAAATTATCCACATCGTCTTCTGCGTGTGACACTGAGTACTACAACGTAACTCCTTTAAGTGATAGTTAACCAGGTCTGCAACCAACCACCCCTGACTGCTGGAACTAGATAATTCAAGTCTCAATCAAATCCGTTGTACGTTCAAGCAAGTCATCAATCGATAGATTGGGTTTAAGGAAAAGGGGTAGAAAATAGAAGGAAGTCTCGATGATGAAATAAGTAGACGCCTTCATGAAATCCAACTTCAATCTCAAATGAGGGATACCAAATCAACTTCGTGATTACTTGTCATCGTAGTCCGAATCTCTAGCCGTTTGTCGTTTTAGTGAATCTTATTCGGATCTTTTGTAGTGTTATGTATCGTGTTTGTTGTGTTGTTGTTATTAATTAACATTCACGGGATTTTACACGTCTATGATTAAAACCGATAAATGAATTAACGGGATTTTACAAAATCAATAGAAAACCGTGAGTGATTTGATGCGGAATCAGCGACGAAAAATTCCAAAAGAAACTGAAAAACGTCGATAAATCATAGAAAACGATGTTTTTGGCCTTCGAAAAATCCTTAACCAGCTAAAGGGTGGTTACAGCGTGATCCGTCTCGTTTTTCTCTTCGATTTGAGAGGTCACGGGCCTAAAACGGACTTACGGATCAAAAGTTATGGCCGTTTTACTGAAACCCTTTTCGTCACACAAGTTTTCTAAAAAAATTTCTCGTTCGGTCCAAATTTTTTTTTTCTCGTTCGATTCCACTCGTTCGATTCCTCTCGTTCGATCCGGTCGTTCGATCCGCTCGTTCGATCCGGTCGTTCGATCCTCGAAAATTTCCGCTCGTTCGAGTCTTGTCGTTCGAGTCCGCTAGTTCGATCACTTAGTTCGATCCTTGGCTTGTTCGATCAACTCGTTCGATCAACTCGTTCGATCATTGAAATTTTCCGCTCGTTCGATCCTTTAGTTCGATGCTCCTAGTTCGATCCCCCTAGTTCGATCCCCCTAGTTCGATCACTCCTAGTTCGATCCCCCTAGTTCGATCCTCCCTAGTTCGAACCAAAATGAAAATGCACTCGTTCGATCAAACAAGTATGAAGCTCGTTCGATCCAAACAGTTACATTGCACGATTTTACGTCTTTCTTCAATATCAGATGGATGAATGCCATAAGCTGCTGACAAATAAGGTTGATTTGAGTAATCCTGAGGGTCATCAAATTCTGAGAAATATATATGAACCACTGCCCTTAGGAGGACCACCAGGTCAGGTAACTATTCAACCACAATTCTTCTTCAACAAGGATCTGGATTATCTTCTGACAGGTGACAAAGAGCGAAAAATTGCCTTATCCATATCCAAGCTCAAAGCCGCTCGTTACCTAGACTTCGGCCTTGAAGAATTAGTTCCATCATTGTGGGTTGAGAGTGAACGCGAATATGACATCAGTGCGGTCTATGGCATCACTCACTGGTGGTTTAGGAGAAAGGAATTCTACATCAACAAACACAGTGAGCCCTCTGATCGTGAAGCAGTCAGATCGCAGATGCGAATTCTCAGTGTGATCAGTGTCAAGGTCTTCGAAAAATACGGATACAACTACCTAAGAGAGATAATTCTACGCCGAGTTGATTACCAAGAGTACAAGATCTCGGAAAAGGATTTCAAAAATCTTTATCCAAATGATTTTGAAGAGCTGTTCCTACTCAATATTCAAGAAAAGCTCAACCATCTGCCCAAGACGGACAAGACTAGTCTTCACACGGCAGTCAACATGTGGATAAGAAACCTGGTAATCCGAAATCATGTGGGAGACTTGCAGCTCGGGATTGAAAGTTATCAAACAAATATCAACCTTGAATGTCCAAATTGGGATGCAGCCGACTATTACTTCAAAGAAGATTATACGATTGTCCCTAAGCCAAGAGCCATTGTCTACAGAGACAGAATTGATCAAAGAAAGTTGATGAGGCTGAATGAGCTACACAAGTTTAGTGATGGAACGTTGACAAGAGTAATGGAAAAATTGGATCACATGGTTAAAGACTTTCATCTGTTCGAGTACAATAAGGGCATGGAGACTAGGAAGTGGTCAGAGGATGACAAGAGAAGAAGCAAAGACTTCATCACTGTAATCGAGAAAAGACTATAGATTAGGAGGATCTTTCAAAGTCTAGAAAGCTTTGTTGGAGGTAGAATAATAGATATTGACTATAGGCTGATCAACAGAACAACGTGATGACATCGTCGTTATGATAAAAAGGTCAATTTTTTCTTATTGTGAATAATATACCTTGTACATTAGTAAGTAGTTAATCTTTTGATGATTAAGTGTAGGAGTAATTTATATCCCTCAATGATTGAGGGGGAGCAGTTATATTTTTCTTACACGACTTGCGAATTAAGGCCACACTCTTCTCCTAAATTTTTTAACATATTTAAATCAATTGATATCCAAAATGTCAAAGTGTTTAAAATTTTTGATAAGGGGAGAAAATGTGATTAAAATATATGTATAAGAATAACCGTGATTATTAGAACTCATATAGCGTTTCTGAAAAAATTCAAAAAATGATCGAGGTACTAAACGCTTTGATATTTATATCATAAGTACCTTAATTGAATTTTGAATTGGTTTTATGGAAAAGAGAACTGTACCAAAAGACCGACCATGCATTTTACTTAATTGGAGTTAAAAGGTTGGTAAGGTAAGGTACTATTCCCAATGATCCAGCTATAATCGGAGGGATCTGCCCAGGGACAACCCACTAGTTAGTGTAGAAGTCCTTAGGTATGATATGTAAAAGGAGTAAAAGCGAGAATAAGGGAAAAGTGCCGACTGAGATAGAGCTAGTACTGGAATTAACCCAATAAGGTTCTAGTCATGAAGTCTCGGTAAGCACTGAAGGGGTTGAAGAATTAAAAGGAATTGTAAAGATAAAGGGTGTAAAGAAAGAAGCCCTCCATACACTTAGGCAGAAACCGAGTCAATACATATGCTGCCAGAATTACTAAGATGATTGATGACATTGAAGTTCGACATCATAGACCCAGTGATGCAATGCACAACCCTCCCTAGCCACTCAGAATCTTTCAAAAGATTTCTGTTTCTATTCTCACGGAGACTAAACACATTATCTATTGACTTTCTCACTCCGAGTTAGTTAATATTGAACAGGTGGCAGTCAGCTCTAGCCTCCGATTACTAGAACCAAAACGCACTATTGAGTCTAGAGCTAAGAGATCATCAATTAATCTCGTTAGGACACGTATCTAATTCTCTTTTCTTTCACACACTGTGGAAACAAGTCTATCCTAAGAGTCCTACGCATTATCCTTGTGATATTGCCAGAACATTCGAGTGAAACGATGGTTTCTCACAATGAAGATGGAAATCCTGCTAGAGCCAACATCAAACAAGCTCTAGGTAGGTGACTTGTGCGATTCTACAAGAATCAAACTTGTGTCAACTGGAAAGAAACGATGGTGCAATTCTGTGTGAATCAAACTTGTTCCAGTATAAGAATTGACGGTTATTGATCATTTAATAAACAATCAAATCTTTCGAAATGTTACAAAATATTTTCATAAGAAACACTTAGTCTGACTTTTCAAATCAATTTTCTCTTTATTACTAACTGTTTCATTACAGGATATCTTAAAGATGGAGATGGAGATGGAAATTCGCAGCACCTCAGATATCAAGTGAATAACCGAATACTTAGACACGACCTACACTTGTTATGAAGTTATGAAAGACCTCATAAAGGTGTCAAAGCTTCCGCAAACTCTAACATCATGTATTTCCTCACAAGTGCACAAGATGGCGATCCATTACAAGATGATGTAAGATTATGTTTGGGTGATGATCTTAAGAAAGCTCAAGATCACAATCAAAGACAAGTCTAAGATGAATCAAAAGATCACTATCCCATATGTACAAGATATCAAATGTCTACGAGCTAAAGACTAAAGTGACTAAGTTTGGTATTTTCAGGGGTGACCTCCCTTAGGGGGAGATTGTTAGATATTAGAAAAAGACTCGGTCACCCCGTGTATTTTACTGTTTATTATAGCTCGTAGTTTAATAGTTAATAGTACGATTTTTGGTTTAAGTCGGGTACTAATACCCGGTATATTGTAAGTACTATATAAGCCTCTTCCAACTTTGGAAGAGGTAAGCTAGTCATTACTTTTCTTTTCATAAAGAAACACATTTTCTCTCTCTAGAAAACTCTCTCAAGTGTTTCTCTCTCTAGAAACTAGCCAAATCTAAGAATTGACCCCGTGTTATGATATATGATATGCCACACTCTTCTAGAATCTTATTCTTAATTAAATCAGCATTTTGTTGTTCCTCATACACTTTAGCAGTTTTAGATTTATCTAAGCTAAGTTGTGTTGCTTCAATAATGTCATCTCTTTCAGCATCATCACTTAGAGGAAGAGGAGTAGCTAAAGTATGTTTACTCCTGATACTTATCTTCAAAAATGGCTTAGGTGTGCTTGACTCCCCCACAATTTGTTCCCCCTCCTTCTTCTACTTAACAACATCACAGTTAGGTATCCTAATGGCTCTAGGTGTCCTTATAGTTCCTTGGGTAACTGGTTTTGGTTGAATCATCAGAACTTCTACCCCTTCATACACAATAACATAATCTTTATATGCCTGGGTTTCTTTGGTCTCATCTATCAGCAATTCATTCAGAATCTACATACCACGTACTATCACCTCTCCCGTAGTATACATGTTACATAGTGGAGTATCATCCTTGGTTGTATGATATTCTTCATCAAGCTTCTTTGGAATGGATTGATACTTCTCCATGAGATAAGAAATTATGAGTTTGTGAAGCGAGGATATTAGATTGAAATTTTGCTTTGATTGCATGACATAACATTAGAAATCTGTCCACAGAAGGCTTGCATAATCAACATGAACCTTGTTGACCACATCATGGAAGATTTGCATGACATTAATCTTGGTTTGATCATGGCCAGTCATCCTTGATGTAAGAAATCTATTGAAGACCTTGAACATTATCTACCATGGTTGAGCAAGATTCTTGACATAGAATGCAATCACTCTCTAGATTTGTCCTTGATAACCAAGGATCTTGAGAAATTCCTTGATGTAAGGAAAATCAGCTAGTGGGATGAATGGTTTCTCAACAGTTGCGGTTGGAAGCTTAAGAGCAGTACAAAAGATATCCAGAGTGTAGATGATGTCCTTCTTGTCCATCATGAAATGGATTATATCACTGGCATTTAGAACTTGTTTGACTGTCTTCTAGAATTGTTGAATGTAGATGACTGGAACATCAATAGTGGCAGTCAAAGCATTACTGAGAGCATGATCTTTGAGGATTTGTCCAACAATCCTACATTCCTTTGGACATGAAATGTTAGGAAGCGTAGTCTTGTTGTTGCATCTTCTATGAGAAACTTATTAGTCCAAAGGTACAAGTTTATTGGCCGGTGTAATTTGTTGTGAAGATGATGATTTTGGTTGTTCCATTGCGAGAGTTGTGTGATCAAATGAAGTGATTTGTGAAATGAGATAAAATCATGAAATAATCAAATATATAACATACTTGTCTCTGTCCACTCTCTTTGTTTTATATGTTCTGGCAATTCTTTTTGAACATATTTTTGATCATTTTCTTTCTCATGTGCCATTAATTGCGTTTCGAGCACATGTCATACGCTTTGTTCTTTTTATTACTGTTTTATGTTGTCACACCCCACCAAGGCGGAACCGCAAGGTGTAACATATTAATAAACATCACATAAGATGATAGATAAAACATCATACATGAATTAAGATAAAAGAAAATTATCCGAATTACAACATTTCCAAGTACAAGTTTTAAAAAGTACAAATGACAATAACTTGAAAGAAAGTAGACATCTTGAACATGTCCAAATGCAATGCACTAAGTTTCCACTTTACGAATGTCACCTGAAAAGAATGATAAAAAGGGCCAATTATTGAAAATAATTGGTGAGCTCACATGATTATGTACACAAAATATTTTATAAAGAGTAGATGTCCAATAATAGTAATCCAAACCGACATCAGTTGTCAAAAGTAGAGAGTCCAAATATGACTCAGGCTTCCAAAGCGAGAGTTCATGTTACTCCAAGTAACATAACACAAATCAATGTATATGTATGCTATAGTGTTTATGCGAGGCACTACTTAAACGCATTCAGCCTCCCAGTTCCAAATTACAACATAATGTGGGTAGGCGTTACCCCCGATCCAAATCACCATGCCATGTGTCCTAGTATTATTCACCCCGTTTATGGTGGGAGTGAGGAGGGGCTAATCTCCTAATAGCGTTATCCATAAGTACTAATATCTCATCTCGTTGAGGGGGATATAGTGAGCTAAAAGTAGTGGCGGGTTCCAAGCATACAACAACATACATATCAAGTTCAAGTTCAACATGTTTCCAAAGTTCAACATGTTCAACTCAAGTTCCATACATTCAAAACAAGTTCGAGTTCAAATATGCTCAAAAGTTTAAATACTAAAAAGTAAGAGCATAGTAATATGATGCATCATGCTTTTCACCCCAAAACATTTAAAACATGTAAAAGAGGGGTTGTGAGAAACTCACCTTAAAAGTTAGAATGACAATAGGACTGCTCGGCAAACCACACTAAGTAGGCAACCCAAACGAATACGCAACCTTCTACTCGCAACCTAAGGCAAGTAAATATAAATAATTATATCTTATACGATATGCACGGACAATATTAAGGTTCATTTGTTATGCCTTGTGTTCACATTTGTTTCCAAAGTCACTTTTATCACAAAACGCAATTACAACAATTTAATCCAAATTTCCCGTCACTTTAAGTACTTATTTAACCAAGTTAACTAAAGATTCTGGTCAAGATGCTTCTCCAGGTCAAAATTCTATGTTTTAGGTGTGTCCATGAATTTTATCAAAATTTATTAAGGACTTATACCCGACTATTTATACCCGACTCCAAAAATGGTAAAATCTGGACATATCAAAGTATTTTAATGATCAGAGGGTCTAAATCAAGGTTCTAAATGGGAGACTCTAAATAACCCTTACAAGTGTCTCCCATATCAATTTCAATGATAGATTCATCGTGGTTTATAATTTATGGTCATTCTAGTACAAGGGTAGAAAAGAGATTTTTAGGCATATTTGACACCTTACGCCATTTTGAGATTTTCACCAACCAAACGACCTCATATTTTTACAAAGATTATATTTCTAGAAACTAGACTTAAAGTACTTGATGTTAGGCTCTGGAATCATGTCAAAATGTTTATTTATCATCAACTTATGCTCCATTCAATATGACACAAAAATAATTTTGTGCCAAGCTTTGAGGATGTCGAGAGCTTCTTTGCCGTGCACACACCGCCGGATCACTTGATCCGCACATATTTTGAATAGGAAGGGGCCATCCCAAAAGTAATGTTTAACATCCTTGAAAAACTTGTTTTTTTGCTGGGACGACATTCCTCTAACAATGAAATTCCCCGCGTGGTAATTTG
>BQNB010193336.1:0-11543 GCA_026074375.1 Tanacetum coccineum
GGGTTGATATTATTTGTGAAAACGCTATTTGTCTAGGAGGTCATAAGGATCATGTCTTCGCGTGTCTTTGTCATATGCTTTATTGCATTGAAACCTCCACTCGATACAATCTAGCATTCTTCATTCTTAAAAGAATGGAAAAGACTCGAAGCAAACCTAAGGAACTCTTACCTTATGGAATGCTTTTGACTAGATTGTTCAAACATGTTGTGTCCGTCTTTCCCGAGCTAGCAATTGATCGCTACATCTCACATGATCGAGTCATGCATCCCTTCGCTCCTCATTATGAGCGAAAGACGCGATCGGATCGTGGCAAGAAAAGACCTCGTGAATCAAATGCTAGCTCCTCCTCCACCACTTTAAATCATCCATCCTCATCTCATCCGTTGGATGATACCCTTGATGAAAATGATGATGAATCATTTCATTCCAACTCTTCATCTCCGTCCTAAAACATCTCCTCATCGTCCAATGTTGTCTCTAGAGTCCGTCAAAACCCTCCTCATAAAAGTCATTACTTGAACACCCATCTCTCCGAAACTATTAATCTTCAAACTCAACAACGAGATGCTCACCGGGAAGGGTTAAGGTCAATTGGACAAGCTCTCAAGAACATGATGGGTGGAAACGGAAGTGAACATGTTGGCATAACTACTAAGAGACTATTATTATTACTATTATCTTTCTTGTTTAATACATTATGTCTTTTGATATATTATTAGGACTAGGAATGGCAAATGACAATTACATTTGATTTGGATGATTATCTCCATTTTATCATCCTATCAATGTTTTATGTTAGTAAATTCTATGAATATGACATGCGTACAATATTACTATTTGCTAAATGATTTGTATGCTAGTTTAGGACCATATATTATTGCTTGAATTAATTGATTTTTGAATTTGGAAGATGTCGAAATCACTGGACTTAAGAAAGGGAAAAACTAGAAATTTTCATTTTTCCAGAAAACGGCCCCCATAAATACCCGGCGGCCCCCCAATATATTTGGGACCGCCTGGCGATATGGGACCGCCAACAGGGGGAACGAAACTTTTGAGTCTGCCTCTTTTTCTGTAACTTTGACCCTCCTACCTACAGCCTCAAGCTGGCACTTCCCTGTTTAGCTAAACCATCTCTTGCATCTTCTTCTATCCAAACCATGCTTTGCCATTCTATCACATCTTTCCCATTATTTAAATCACCCAACTCTCATACTTCATCACCACCTCCATCTTCTTCATCCTCCTCTCCTTCATCATCAATGTCTTGCTCAAACCACCATTCCAACTTCTCTAGAAAACCAAGAATGTCGGTAAGACAAGTATGGAAACGCAAGACATCCACTCCAAAATCATCACCTTCTTCCCAAAATGACTCACCTCCACTTCCTCCAAGAGTTCATTTTCAATCTCCTTCACCACCATCATACAATCCACTAAGAGATCAAATGATCAACCAACTTCACAACATTTCCACCATCCTTGATTCACATACTAACCCATCCAATGCCTACATTCATGCACCACCTACCACATAACCAATCCATCCTCCTTCTCATGCTCAAGTTGAATTTCACTCAAGTTTTTGTCATTGTTGAAAGTTTTCTAGACACCAATTCCAATCCTTGAGAAATGATTAACCATTCTCATATGATTAATCTACCAAAATAATTAATCTACCCGTCCAAACTATGTGTCACCAACCTCCTATTTTTCCCTCTTTAATTAATCATTCTCATATGATTAATCTACCTAAATAATCGACCATCCATCTTTTGATTATGGCATCTTCTACATTTCAAGAATCCACTAGTGTAGATCTATGCCTTATTATGTCTTTATTTTATGATTATCTACTTTATCTTGTAATGATTCATACAATTATAGTATGAATTTGTCTTATCTCGTATTTAGCTTCAATTGAAATCAATGCTTCTTGTATGAGCTTGTTAAGTAATGAATGAAGCCACTTTATGTTTTGTTGCATAAATTGCTATATTGCTACTTGTTGAAAGATATTTGTCTTGCACTTGTACCTCTAACTTTGTTTTGTAGCAAATAATTTTCGTAAGATCGATCCCTTGGTGCCCCAAACGAGGGGGAGCATACATCAAGGGGGAGTCTTGATATCGTCGACTTCTTTCTTTCTACAACTACTCGACGATCATCCTTTTTGAATTCGACAAAAAGGGGGAGAAATGGAACAAAACTCATTAATAATTTTGTAACTTTTAATTTTATACAAAATGAGTTTATATTTTGTCATCATCAAAAAGGGGGAGATTGTTAATACAAATAATGTCTAAAAATGTTATTTATATTTTTTGACCTCTTAACGTTTTGATAATAACAAAATGTAAAAACGTTTACGATAAAATTAAACGTTTACAAATTATTAATCATAAAATTTCATTTCTAAGATTAGTAATCACTTAAGGTATGAACAAACAAATCATTAAGCATGATTAGTGATCAAGAAAACATTTTTCTCTTATCCATCACATTTTTTACAAAAGAATTTCACAAAATTAATTATACATAATAATTTCTAATTAAAAGAAAAGTTTTATTAAAAACTTAAAATTTAAAATTCAAATTTTCCCTCAAAAATAGAAGGTTCCATACCAGATACAACCTTCCCCACAAAAAAACAAAAACAGGAGCGTAGTCTACTGGGCGGCCCCCTTATAGGCCTGGCGGCCCCCAAATATATCTGGGACCGCCAGGACCGCCCCTAGTGACCGTTAGGTTTTCCTGCCTATAAATACTGCTCCATTCCCTACAGAAAAACACACCTCTGAGCATAAAATTTTCAGATAACTTTCTCTCTCTAAAATCTTCTTTCTCTCTCTAAATCTCTTGATCACTAACACTCTTAGATCTTGTTTCAAGTGATCTAATCTCTTCTTCTCATCTCTTCTTTCTCATTCAAGTGCAAGAGAAGAACATTCGTATTCGCCAAGAAACGAATTGTTATTTAGTGATCTCTCCTCTTTTCTTCTAAGTATTAAATCTCTATTGTTTATCTTATGTATTTGTGTGATTCGGATTATACATAATTCTGATAGTGTAGATCTAGTGATTGTGTATTGATTGTGAAGTGGTAGATTGGTTATAGCTAAGATTAGGACTCGACATTTAGCTTAGTGTCAAGAAACAACATAAACGACGTGTAAACAGTTTTCTCCGCCTAAAAGGAGCTTGTTGACATAGTGAAATCTCGAGTAGGATACTCGGGGAGTGGAGGAGGGTGAAGAGGTGCTTCGTAGCCTAACCACTATAAAATCTTGGCGTCTTGGTTTGATTGTTCCTTTCCTTATCTCTTCATATTATTGTCATTGTTATTTAGCTTTAGTTTAGATTGTTATATTGTTTGTTCATATTTTGAATTGGTTAAACATACAACTAGAATCTAAATATTTTGAATGTAAACTTTTAAAACGTAGACAAACTTGTAAACTATTCACCCCTCCCCTTCTAGTTTCCATACATCTCTTTTAGATGCCACCTTCACCATAACTTCTTCCATTTTGTTAACTCTGAAAACCAAAACACAACCACCAATACCCAGTCGGTCGTCCCAATCTACACCCTCACATCAACTGTCATAATGACACCATAAACCTTTGATGTATAAAACAGATAACCCAAAACCTCCATTTTTCCAGTGGTGGTTGCATATTGTTGCTGGTGGCTATAGTTTTGGTGTTTATGAGGTCTCCGGTAAGTAGGTTTGATTTTGTTATAGTGACACCCTAAACCTTCGCCCTAGTTTTCTATTCTCCTCACCATGTTCGTTTAAGATCAAATTGAGGTTGCGGTTATGGAGGTATTATGTATGTTTTTCATTTTTTGTTACTGCTATCGTGGACCTAAATATATTTAATTTTACATTACAAGAAATGATGATAATTGAATATGCTTGTTGTCTTGTTTTAACATATGCATAATCGATACATACATACAAGTTTTTTTCCTTAACTTAGCTTTGAGTTTATATTTTATCTGAATTGGACTAGTGATACTAGTAACGATGTTAAGTGGTTTGTTAATGGAGTCATAGTTACATTTTTTAGGCCTAACTTTTTTTGTTTTGTTAAGTTATTTTCAAATGGGATCATGGTGTGGATTTAGATGCTTTTATAAGAAACATTTTTGCAACTTAATACATTTTTTGCAACATATGAGCCTAGATTGTTCAAAGCATACTGCTAAGGTCGTACTAAATTATATTGGTTGTCTGAATTCATTTAAATGATGTACATTCTTGTTTTTATAAGTTAATCATAAAATCTTGAAATTTTCAATTGAAGGATAGTTGCTCAATGATGACGTACCCTCCGATTCGGCTCGAAGGTCTCCCTTCTGAGCTCAAATGAGATCTACTCCCAATGATACCTAGAAACCTTCAAATAGTTTCTAGTGGCATAAAATCATCTTCGCAATGCTACCAGTATGGGAATCCGCCACTCAAAGCCCAACGCCCTTCGCGGTGTGCCCTTCGATGAAACTAGTGTAGAGGTAACACTTGACTAGGTCAAAACCCACGTTCTCCACCCTATCAAGTCTTTACCGCCAAGATAGAGATCGTGGTACATAAACCCCTGTAATCCCCTTAAATTGCGGGACACCCCCACGATCACCAACAAGAGTGCATTACCTTGTTTTAGCCTATTTTCATCACCTATAAATAGATGGCAAGGTGCTCAGGTTTGATTTACGCTCTCAACACCTACATTTCACTTCATACATACTTATTATCATCAAAAACCCATACTTACTCTCACGCCGGAGATGATTCGCAGGGTCACACTCCTGCGCTTCACTTAATGTAGTGTTTCCATTTGGTTTGTCATAGGTTATCAACGGCTTGGGAGTTCAAACACCACCCTCTTACTCTTTGGTCACCATCCAAGCCTGGTCATGCCAAATATTGCACAATCAGTGGCGCCATCCGTAGGACCGCTACAATTAGTCCTGTAAAAACCGAGTCAATAACCATAAAACAACTTAACCTACTTTTACGGCATGACAAACGGGAGAGAAGATTCACCCCCACCGGGTTTTTTGACCTTAACCCCTTTACCCGGTCCAAACGTGGGTGAATTACCACCCATAACCGTTTCCACATTCACTACTAGGTCTCCTAACAATACGCCACTTGTCAATCATGCATCCACCTTGGCTAATCCTAATCCTATAATTAGTCCACCTTTCTTAGAGGCAAACTACGAGGTCCTCGAATCCCTACTAAGGGATCATAGAAGGCATGTTCGTAATGAAGACCTCCGCACTGAATTGGACTACTACAGTGAGGAGTATGATGGAGAGAGAGAAATGGAACCGAGGCTAGCACGCGTGAGGAAAGCTACTCCTGTTCTCCAAACAGGGTCTCTACATATTCAAAGGCACAGAGGAAGAGTTGTAGAGTTCGAAGAAGCTCTGAACAAGGATGGGAGCAAGGCTGAAAGAGAATTTGACGGCAGGAGGACTTCAGAATGAAGAGCAGAAGATGGT
The DNA here is from genome assembly GCA_026074375.1 of Tanacetum coccineum. Taxonomy (NCBI): domain Eukaryota; kingdom Viridiplantae; phylum Streptophyta; class Magnoliopsida; order Asterales; family Asteraceae; genus Tanacetum; species Tanacetum coccineum. The sequence continues at coordinate 5,521 of BQNB010193336.1, forward strand.
GGAGGTCATAGAGGAAACCTTTATCCTTTACTCGCGGCTCACCTGGGAAGAAGTGAGAATGGACAACCTCTACAGTCGACATTAACCTCTAGGTACAGAGGCAATCAGCCTTCGACTAATCTAGGAGGGAATCTCCCTCCTAACGGTACGTACCTCTCACATAATGCTCCACCTTTCATACCTAATAGCCTACAACCTCCTTCAAATGGCCAAATGCCTAGTTATGTTAATCCTTACGCCCAACCTAGTGTTAATATGACCAATAACCAACCCCCAAGCTATCTTTTTCATGCCCAAAGTGGTAACCTCTCCTTTAAAGGGGTCTCTACATATTATCCTTATAGAGGGTATACCTAACAGCCTCCTATGAGTAATTATGGTCCTAGTCACAACGGGCTCATGTATCCTTTAAGTATAATCCCCACTAGCTATCCCTTTTATACACAGCCTATCAATCCATTACCAAATGCAAATATGTACTAAACCTATGGCCATGCCGGCCTATTCGCATACTCTATTGGCTGTGTAGCTCCTTTTGTGCTCTGGATTAAGGACTACCCTCTTCTGGATGGACTGAAAATGTCTCCTCATGTGGTTTGTATTATCTAGAGAATCATTGATCCGAGGGTCAGAGAGACTCAAACCATGAGATAGCCATATCTAGAGAGAGAGAGAGAGAGAGAGTAGTGAGAGAAAGTAAAAGGTGTAAAATAGAATGAAATGTAAAATGTTACAAGAGCCTCATCCCTCCATGGAAGCCATGGAGGGGTATTTATAGTCCATACACATACAAGTTTTATTATAATGTCTATTCTAGTCCCTGCGTATATGGTAAACTATGGTAATTTTGTAAATGTCATCACATAATGAATTCCTAACAATCTTTCCCCATGGGACGATATACGAAAATACTTACAATATTTTCCTAGCTAACAAGTACATATTGATTAAGAACAAAAACTTCCATGAAGCTTCCAATGCTGATGATGTCTTCTGTGGCCTTTGACTTCAAGTCTGCACTCCAACATGAATCATCTTTGTAGTAACTTGTAGGAGAAATACTATAATAGGCATGAACTAGGTAACCCATACACTTCTGGTTAAGGAAAAGGTTTTGAATTAGCTTCCCCCTAATTCATGCCATATATTCTTCTTTTTGAAGCTTTCATAGCTTTCCCCCGAACCAGCAATCCTCTCTTGATCAGTTTCAAAGCTTTCTCACAAGCTTAGAATAATTATGTGCACAAGGAAATTTGTAGAATGCCCATATCAAATATTACTGCTTCTTTAATAATAAGCTTAGTAATTAACCGTTCGGGGAAACACTAATTGGATCAACAACATATCTTCTTACGCTTGAATGATTCTTCTCACATCTCTTCCCCCTAGAAGCTCAAATAATGCATACTAAAAATAACAAGACATATACTTAAAATCTTGTATGAAGAATAAAATTAGCTCAAATCTATCCCGTGAGAATCAACTGCTGATCAAATATCTACTCATAAACTCTATCTGACTATCTCTTTACCTACCCCTTTGTAGGCTATTTGAATTAACCACTGATGGAGTAAACCATGTTGATAGAAATAATGCCTAAAAACATTATTAATATTTTTTGATCTCTTTACGTTTTAATAATCAAAAAATGTAAAAACAATTAATGAAAATTTATTTTTAAACAAGTAATTAGTAGTAAATTTTCATTTCGAGAATTTAATCATTTAAAGGTATGAATAAACATATGCTTAATGCATTTTATGATCAGAGGAATTTTTATAACATTTACGAAACATTTTTGGATTTAAAAGAAATGTTTCATTCAAAATAAATATTTTGAATTCAAATTTTATACCAAAAAACGGCTAGAAATGTTCCAGAAAACACCTCCCCCAGAAAAGACAAAAAAGGGAGCGTCTGGGCTGGGCGGCCCCCTTAATTATAAAGGGCGGCCCCCTTAATTATTAAGGGGACCGACCCCTATTTAAGGGGACCGCCCAGACAAAAAGCCAGCTCACTAGCCATAAACTAGACTATGTGAGCTCTCCATTTAATTATTTCCTCACCTTTTGAACACACTTTCTTTCTGCTCTAAATCAGTTTATACTTTCCTTTCTTTCCTTTGATCATTTAATCATAAAGCCTTGTTTCTAAGTGATCCAAGCTTTGATCCTCAAGTGCAAGAGAAGAATACTTCCTATCATCAAGTGAAGAAGTATTATAGCTTAGTGTGTGTCCTTGCAACCTTGTTGCAATTGTATCATATCTTGTAAATCATTTATGTATATTGTGAAGGTGTGTATTGTAGTTGTGTATACTAAGTAGATTGTGTTGATCATTGTAAGTATAGATAGATCGGGTTGATCTTAGTAGGTAGTGTTTGATTGGTGTGATCAAGGTAGTGTTTAGTTAAAGTGAAGTTGTGAAGAAAAGTATAGAAAGGTTGTGAAGGGTAGAGAAGTTGTGAAGTGAAGAATAGTCGTGTAGTGAAGAAGAAGTCGTGTGGTGAAGCCAAGTAGTGAATTGTCGTGAAGTGGTGTGATTAGTCATGATAGATTGGTTCTAGCTAGGATTAGAACTCGACATTTTGCTTAGTGTCAAAAATTAGTGTAAGCTAAGTTGTGTACGGTTTTCTCCGCCTAAAGGGAGCTTGTTGACGTAGTGAAGAAAACTCTCGAGTTTGGTGCTCGAGGAGTGGAGTAGGGCGAAGAGGTGCTTCGTTACCGAACCACTATAAATCCTCGTGTTGTGGTTTGATCTTTCCATCTCTTACTCTTATCTTGCATATTTATTTTATATCTTATCATTACTTGCTTGATTAGTTAAATTATTCATATTGTACATATTATAAATTCACATAAAGCCGAATATAAGTTTTTATAAACAAACATAATATCAATTTAAAAAGCGGTAAACTATTCAACCCCCTTCTAGTTTTCCTTAATTGGTATCAGAGCCATGTCAAACAAGATTTTTAAAATAAATTGTATTTTAAAACTTGAATCGATCCATGGAATCGAAAAAATATTTAGAAGGGCAATCTATGCAAAGGCCACCACTATTTGAAAGTGATGGATTTATTTATTGGGAAAATAGATTCGAAACTTATGTGAAATCAAAAGATCTAGATCTTTGGCATGTTATTACCTATGGTGATTTTCCTCCTATTCAAAATAATCTCGAAACTAAAAAGGATGAAATTGTACCATTTGATAAACAAAACGATGATTTTAAAAAGAAACTTGCTAAAAATAATGAAGCTAAAATGGTGATTTATAATGCGTTACCACGTAAAGAATATGAAAGAATTTTTATGTGTAAAACCGCAAAAGAAATTTGGGATACTTTATTAATCACTCACCAAGGTAATAGTCAAGTCAAAGATAACAAAATAGATCTTCTTGTTCAACAATATGAACAATTTATGATTCCGGAAGAGGAATCGATAGATAATGCTTTTGCTAGATTTAACACTATTATTACTAGTCTTAAAGCACTTGATCAAGGTTTTTCTAGCAAGAATTATGTTAGGAAATTTCTTAGGGCACTTCATGGTAAAGGTTATGCCTATTGAAGAATAAAAGGATTTAACATCTCTAACAATTGACGAACTTATTGGAAACTTGAAAGTTTATGAAGTGATAATTAAGAAAGATTCTGAAATGGTCAAAGACAAAAGAGAACAAAGTAGATCGCTTGCATTGAAGGCTAAAAAGGAATCTAGTGATGATGATAGCTCGACCTCTGAAAGTTAAGACGAAGAATATGCCATGGCCGTAAAAGAATTAAAGAAATTCTTCAAAAGACGAGGAATATTTCTAAGACAACCACGAGATAAAAGAAAGTCATTGCAAAGAAGTAGAGACGACAAAAATAGTAAAAGCGAAAGAAAATGTTTTGGATGTGGAGATTCAAATCATCTCATCGGAGAATGTCCAAAGCCGCCAAGAAACAATAATCAAAGAGATTTCATTGGAGGAGCATGGAGTGATAGTGGCAAAGATGAGGAAGAAAAGACTAAAGACGAAACTTGTCTTGTAGCTCAAGCGTCCAATGAAATATGCTTAGGAATAAACTTAGAGCCCGATGAGTGGATTAAAGATAGTGGATGCTCGAAACACATGATGGGTAACCGAAAGTTGTTTTCTACATACAAAGCGTATAACGGAGCCAAGGTTATCTTCGGAAGTAATTTGCGTGGTAACATCATTGGCAAAGGTACGATTTCTCATGACTCCCTTGTTATTGAAAATGTTAAGCACGTAGATAATTTAAATTTAATTTGCTTAGTATTGGTCAAATATGTGATAATAAGTGCAAAGTAATATTCACCGAACACGATAGCGAAATAATCAAAGACGAAAAGGTCATAGGTAGATGAATTAAAAAAAGAGGGTTATATGTGATGAAACTAAGAAATAAACCGGAAGATAAAATATGTCTTGCAGCCTTAGACGAAAACTCCACCTTATGGCATAGGAGATTAGGTCACGCAAATATGCAATTAATTCAATTATTAGCTTCTAAGGAATTGGTTAGAAATTTACCTAAGCTTAAATTTGACCGACATTATTATGATGCTTGCAAAATTAGACAGCAAGCTCATACCAGTCACAAGGCCAAAAATATAGTATCAACAACTAGATGCTTAGAACTATTACATATGGATTTATTTGGTCCTTCCGCCATACAGAGTTATGGAGGAAATCGTTATACCTTAGTAATTGTAGATGACTATTCTCGATATACATGGACTAGATTTTTAGGAAATAAAACCGAAGCTTTTAAAGGGTTCGAAATATTCAGTAAAATGATTCAAAATAAATTAGGATGTTCCATAGTATCAATTAGAACGGATCATGGTTGGGAATTTGATAATAAAGTACAATTCGGAAATTAGTGTGACTCAAATGGGATTTCTCATAATTCTTCTGTTCCTCGTACTCCATAATCAAATGGGGTAGTAGAAAGGAAGAATCGCACTCTACAAGAAATGAGTAGAACTATGTTGAATGAACAATCCATTCCACAAAAATTTTGGTGTAACGCGGTCGATACATCAACCTATATAATTAATAGAATCTCCATTAGACACATTTTAGGAAAAACCCCATACGAGTTGTTAAGAGGTAGAAAACCAAACCTTAACTATTTCAAAGTATTCGGAAGCAAATGCTTCATTCTTAATACAAAAGATTACCTCACCAAGTTCGACCCAAAGTCGTACGAAGGTGTTTTCCTAGGATATTCGCAAAATAGTAAAGCTTATATAATTCTTAACAAACAAACAATGAAAGTCGAAGAATCCTTAAATGTGACATTCGATGAAACTCCTCCCCCGCCTAAAACATCACCATTGGAGGATGATGATTTAGTCGAAGAAGAAGCTATTGAGGTTAATAAAACAAAACCCTTAGGCAATGATCTCGAAGATAAATCATTAGAAAACAATGAAATCATAAACATCAAAGAATCTAAAAGTCATCCCCTAGATAATGTCATTGGTAACCTAAATCAAAGAACTCTTAGATCACAAGCTCAAGACAAAAGTAATTTCTTTTGTTTTCTCTCAACAATAGAACCTAAAAATGTAAATGAAGCTTTGAAAGATGAAAGTTGGGTAATGGCCATGCAAGAAGAACTAAACCAATTTATATCAAATTATGTTTGGGAATTAGTCCCTAATCCTATAGATATGACCATTATTAGAACCAAATGGGTATATAGAAATAAGCTGAACGAAAATGGTATTGTAGCTAGACATAAAGCTAGGCTAGTTGCCCAAGGTTATAAATAACAAGAATGAATCGATTATGACAAAACATATGCACCCATAGCTAGATTAGAAATAGATGTAAAGAGTTCATTCCTTAACGGTTTTATCAATGAGAAGGTTTACGTGGCACAACTATCGGGATTCATTGACTTCGCAAAACCTAATCTTGTTTATAGACTCAAGAAAGCGCTTTACGGACTTAAACAAGCTCCTAAAGCTTGGTACGATAGATTGAAAGCCTTTCTTA
>BQNB010193338.1:0-11543 GCA_026074375.1 Tanacetum coccineum
AAAAATATTTTTGGTATTTTTAATATTTGTATAAAAGAAAAATAAAATAAAAAATAAAATATTTTTGGACTTTTATGATTTTTATAAATTCGAAAATAAACTTTCAAAAGAAAGGATCTTCAAGGCACTAACTCGAACCACCAACGCAAAAATCGTACAACTTTCCCCGACAACGGTGCCATTTTGATAAACGTCAAAAGCATGTCGAAGTAATCTTCAAGTATTTCCCGTTAGATGTAAAAATTACTTTAGAAAAAGTAATAATTAATCTTTCGGATGTCGTATCTACGGCGAGAATTGAATTGAGATTCGCGTTAATGTTTTTCATTTGATGCTTGATTATCTTTTTGTTTTGGTTTTTGTATTTATACTAATTAAAATAATAAACTAAATTAATACTAAATAATAAGCAAAGCAAATAGATCTAAGATATATATAAAACGGATATGCTTGTCAAGTGAGGTGTTCGGATCCTTAAGTGTGTAAGTAAGTTTCTTATCGATGAATCAACACCCGTCTAAATAATTATCTTCTCACAACGTTGGTTTTTATTGAAAATATTTTTTATCAAGATATTAATTACTAAATTAATGCCTAATTACTCTTACGGCTTTTGCCCGTTCGAATAACCAAAACACTAATCTAAATAATCCAAAATTATTAATCAATAATCACTTTTTATTTCCACACTTAATTCACCAAACACTACTCACTTAACAAGCATAATAAAACTACTCACTAATTATCATAACTAAACTAGCATAAACTAACATAATCGATTAAGCTATATGCTCACAAAGATATATAAGACGAATATGCTTGCTAAGTGACATGAAAAGATCTTAAGTGTGAATTAAAGTTTTTAATGACGAATTACTACCCGTAAAAAATTATTTTCTCACAACGTTGGTTTATTTTGAAAACAATTTCTTATAAAGGTATTAATTACTAGATTTGATGTTTGATTATTTCTCCGGATTTTACCCTTCGAAATAATCAAATAAGAAATCTAAATAATCCGAAAACTATTAATCAATAATCCCTTTTTAAATCCACACTTATTTCACTAATCACAATCACTTAACAAGCATAAATAAACTACTAACTAAGCATACTAATTAAGCTAGCAATAACAATCAAATTAACAAGTATAAACATTTTTAAACTAAATAATAAACTACAACTACTAATGAGAGAAAAAGAAAAGAAAGTAGAACCCGATTGAAGAAAATGGAGACGAATATAAACCACTCGATCTTATAAACTTATTTAAACACTAAAGATTAAAAATTTATTAGTTTTTATATAACTAATTAGCTAGTAAAGTTATGAGTCGTATTCACTAATTAACTAAATAAAACCTTAAAAAGCTTAAAACTTTAGTAGTAAAATAAACTTATAAGACCCATAAGCTCCTCGCCTAAGTGTTGGAATCGATTCCATCAACATTAAAACAAACAAGGATTAAGATGAATAATATAATAAGAAGCTACTAATTAATCTAAAGACAATAAGCTAATAAAAATGAAAACTTTAGATCTAAATCCACCCGAAACCAAGGTGTTCAACTCCGAAAAGTGAATGGGAATCGGGTATAATTAAGGATTTAGATCTAATAAAAATAAGCTACAATTACATCACTTAAAGGTATGAATAAACAAATGCTTGATGCATTTTATGATCAAAGAAAACTTTTATAAAATGTTGTAAACTTTTTATAAACATCACAAAATATTTTTTACATTTAAAAGAAATGTTTTATTCAAAATAAACATTTTGAATTTCAAATTTTCGAACCTAAAACGGCTAGAAAAGGTCCAGTAAACACCTCCCCTGAATAGGACAAAAAGGAGCGTCTGAATAAGGGGCGGCCCCCTTAATTACATGGGCGGCCCCCTTAATTTTAAGGGGGCCGGCACCCTATTTAAGGGGGCCGGCCATAGACTACGCTCCTCCAGTCTGTCCTATAAATACTGGACTATTCCCCAACATTTTTCTCACCTTTTGCACTCATTCTTTCTGCTCAAAACAGCCCACTTATCCTCTCTAAAATCCTTTGATTATTTAATCATAAAGCTTTGTTTCCAAGTGATCCAAGCTATATTCCTCAAGTGCAAGAGAAGAATACTTCCATCATCAAGTGAAGAAGTATTACACCTTAGTGTGCATAGCAATCTTGTTGCATTCATATCACATATTTGTAAATCAATTGTATATCTTGTAGTTGTGTGTAGTAGCTAGATCTTGGTGATCTTTGTAAGTATAGTTAGATCGTTGTGATCTTACCAAGTAGTGTTAGGTAGTTGTGATATAAGTAGTGTGGTGAAGTGAAGTCGTGAAGTTGTGAAGAAGTCGTGAAGTTGTGAAGTCGTGAACAAGTCGTGAAGTTGTGTTGTGATAGATTGGTTCTAGCTAAGATTAGAACTTGACATCTAGCTTAGTGTCGGAAATTGATATAAGCAACGTTGTGTACTGTTTTCTCCGCCATAAGAGAGTTTGTTGACATAGTGAAGAAAACTCTCGAGATTGGTGCTAGGGGAGTGGAGTAGGGCGAAGAGGTGCTTTGTTACCGAACCACTATAAATCCTGGCGTTGTGGTTTGATTGTTCTTACTCTTATCTCTTGTCTTATTTTATATATTTACATTGTTCATATTGTGCAAGCATTGAATTCACAAAAAGGTCGAATCTAAGTTTTACAAACACACACAAAACTTAAATTTAAAAAGCGGTAAACTATTCAACCCCCTTCTAGTTTTCCACAAAGTAAGAACATAACCCTTGACCATTATGAAGTAGACATAATAAGCTTTCATTAGCCTTTGGAATCACTTAAAACGGATAAGAAACGACCAAGATATTGACCCGAGAAGATCTATGATTTTATTTGAAATATAAAGGATCATAATTATGCACCAACTTTTGCTAATTTAACAAGGCACCTAGAAGTGATATTAAAATGGAAACCCTACTGTTTTAGATGGATTATAATATGAAAAAAATGCAGCAAAAGAACCAAGTAAAAAGGACGAATAACGAAGTCGTGACGAACACTTAAAGTTGACCTGTTTAAAATAAAGTCATACTAAATTCTGCTAGTATTTTCTTAAAAACTCTAATTTATTTTTGGTAAAATGAGACCTAATCAAGACTTATATCATTTCATACTAATCCTTACCTATTAAACTACTTGAAACATGATAATTTGGGAATTTATACTTTTATGTAGACCCAATAGACGTAAAAACCTCTTTTTGGACATTCAGACATAAGTAGACTGTTTGACCTACTTAGAGATTTATCCGACCATGGACTCCATCATAATCTTATACTATAAAACCTTTAATATTTTATGGGTAAGTAACATGACATACGGATATGAACATATAGTGGAGAACATGACCTAATGAGGAAAGACGTATCATAAGAACCTTGACTTTTGCAATTATTATGAATAAAGATTTTCATAAACTCAAAGCACTTACTAAGGATGGATAATGCATTATACTTATTTGTTTGGCATATATGTTAAAGTAGACATGATTTCATTATTTAGATGTCGGATAGAGTGTTGTATCAATTTTCTGTGCCTACAGCTTATTGCAGTATTTTGCTATTATCATTAAGGTGAGTTTTCATAGCCCATACTCTACTGTTTTTAAATCATCTTTTAGGGTAAGAACATTGCTTATTTCAAACGCATAAACACAAGTACAATTACTCATTACTGATTGGTCTAAGTCCCTATTAAATCCAAGTTGCTAATTGCCCGCTATCATGAACCGTTAATTGCTTGTAAGCGCGAATGTTATGGGTAGATCTATCGGGATTGACATCCCTGTTTGTCTTAGACTGACATTAGTCAAGCGAATACAGTTTCATTTGAGACATTATAGGTGTCCTGGGTTTGTCACCTGCATGGGCATTCATTTTGTGGATACACACAGGTTAACGCGTCGGTGTCATGAGCTTAGACAATAGTAAATGCTTTTCATTGGTGACTTATAGGGATACTATATTTCACACTATGGTTAAAATCTTGTGGTTCATCACTATTATCAAACAAACAAACCTATGAACTCACCAACTTTATGTTGACGCTTTAGCAATGTTTTTCTTAGGTGTTAAGAGTGAAGATGCTATATGAAGTCTCATGCATTGCAGTCATTTCCAGTTTAGCTAAAGATTATTTGTTTCATTTAAAAACCATGTTGTCTTGTCGATTTATGCTTTCGCACAATGTTTAAACAATTTATTACTACCTATTGCAAATGATCAATTTTCTAAAACGTCTCATATAGAGGGCGTTCTTTATTGCCTTGTGTTGTGATATTTATGAAGTCACACGCCCCCGGTTGCCATTATACTCTGATATTTTGGGGGTGTGACAGATTGGTATCAGAGCCCTTGGTTATAGAGAACTAGGTTGCATTAGTAACTCTAGACTATAACTGGCTCTAAAAAAACGTGACATAATAACGTGCACTCTATCTACTGCTATCTGCTTTCTAAGTTAGTAACTGTCTGACATGATATCACCAATTAACTGAACTACTATTTGTCCGTCATGGGATACATGATCTTTTGGACTACAAATTATCATCCATGGTTAGGGGATGACATGTTCTATGATTTACACATTTATATCGTCATAGTACAGGAACTGCCATACCTTATGCGATTTTCATTGGGTAGTTAGCCCTATTCGTATAATCAGTATTTCACTATATAAGATTTATTTGCATACACGATGTGGATTACATCAGTAATTACATACTTACTATCTCATTATATGAGAGCTATATATAAACACTGCGGACTACTTTGGGAACCGCATTCTCGTTATTTCACTACATAAGAATTACTTATAACAACCTTTTGGGTTGCCAACGTTACTTATATAAATGATTATTTATATAAGACATCAGTACCTACTTAAAAGTATTTTGAAGTATACAAGAATTTACCAAAAGTATGCATTACTTGAATGCACCATTAATCGATGAATACCACATCACTTGAAATCTAGGATAACAAATTCATAACAGCAAGAGGATAAGATATAAACGGTATAAGTAAGAAGCAACAGTCGAAATTAACAATTTGAAGATATAAAGGTTTACACCAATTCTTGAGTCAACTCTACAATTCTATACATGTTGTCAGGAATCTTACAACACTTTTTGGTGACGATGGTTTAAGTAGTGGAATTATTAGTGGGTGTTTGGTTGCCGATAATTTTGGTGACTATTTTTTGGCCTTATTAAGCTTGAAATAAAGAAGGTATATGTTTTACTCTTTGATTTCATGATATTTATGGTTAACTGAGAGGGTTTATGTTTTTCTATTTTCCACTCAGATGTATGTGTAAGAATGTGTTAGAGAAAATGTGTTTGCTTTCTTGAAAAATATCAATATCTATAGTCTGATCCTTCGATATTGATGCTAAGATTGTTGGTTTTCCTGCTTAGAATCACGATTTATGGTTCTGACTTGATTATACTTTTGGCTTATGCTCCTTTGATGCCACTGCTCCTTTCGTTGCCTCTATCCATGGCGTGCGCCGATAGTGACGGGTGCGTGACGATGGTAATATGCTCATAGGATATAAAATAAGCCAACAGGTTGAAATCGATCCGTATCTTAGCGGGGCAGCACAAGAACGTGTTTGCAGCCATGGCAGCTTGAAGTCTCTTTTGCCCAGGTTTTTTTGTTCTTGCATTTTTCGACAGACATGTATGTGGAAGGATATGGAAGAGAATGTCTGTGTTGAGGTCTGCTAATAGAGAGAGAAGATGGGTGTAGTTTTTTGGTTTTGATTTACCGATGTAAGCTCATAAGTTGCTAAATGAGCAGATTATAAAGTAAGGGGTATTTGTTTCTGCTTATATAGACGGCTTACGGATTATTAGTTTAAACATAAGCTATAAAAAGTAAGCTTATGAAACATAAGTTAAAACAAATGCGACTCCCAGTTCGGTGTGACGGCCAGTTAGGTTTGCAGCCCTTCAAACGCTGCACTTTGTTTCTATAAAGAGGCTATGTTGGGAATTAAATCCAGACAATTAGTACTGCCAAGCCAAAGACTTAGTATTGCTAAAGATTACAACTGCCAGTACTACTGCTACAAGAAAGTTAGTACTGCCAGTACTAACTTAACACTACTGAAGGAGTTAAGACTGCTGCATGAAGACTTAAGACTGCTAAAGGGATGAAGACGTATGAAGTGATAAGTATTGACTTATTCAGTGTATATTCTATTTAGTTAGAAAGATATGCATATAAGATTAGAAATTTAGAGGATCTGTAGTTATCTTGTAAAGGACTCCTTGGTGTATAAAAGGAGATCCTAGGTTATAGAGTTGTATGCACAATAGTAATAGCTTCAAGGTTGTAAACCCTAGTACTAGACAAAGTACTTGTATTATTGATCTTAATAATATTGAAGCTTTTTGTTACATCTTTTGTTTCTATCATATTTAAGTTCAGTCTATAGTTCTTCTAAGTATTAAAGAGTAGATTCCGCATACTCTTTAATATACACATAAAGTTTCTATCATTGTTATTTTGGATTTATCCAAGGTAACGTACTCTTAACAAGCTAAAGAATCAATCATAGTTTAGGATTAACAAGTGGTATCAGAGCTTGTGTTCTAAAACTTTGATCTAGAAGAAACTAACAGGAAGATCTCTTTACTCACAAGGAAGAGATGGATCTAAAAACTACCCAAACCAATACTACTGCAAAGTTGCCCCTTCTTAAACAAGGTGAATATGATATGTGGAAGCTAAGAATTAAGCCCCCCCCCCCCCCCCCCCCCCCCCCCCCCCCCTTTCAAGTACAGACTAGGCTATATGAATGTCATAGAGAATGGAAACTCATTCAAACCAGCAGCTCAAACAATAACAAATGCTGATGGTTCCTCAACTACATTAATACCAAGTTCTGTAACTGCTGATGAAAAGACTCAAAAGAAGAATGATGTGAAGACAAGAAGTATGTTACTATTGGCACTTCCAAATGAACAACTACTGACATTTAATCAGTACAAGGATGCCAAGACTTTGTTTGCTGCTATACAAACAAGATTTGGTTGTAATGATGCCACAAAGAAGACTCAGAAGACTCTTCTGAAGCAAATGTATGGAACTTTAGTGCTCCAAGCACAGAGTCTCTTGATTATATTTTTAACAGGCTTCAGACGATTGTAAGTCAGTTGGCTATCCTTGGTGAAAATATTTCACAAGAAGATCTTAATTTGAAATTTTTGAGAAGTCTAACTTCTGAGTGGAATACTCAGGTTGTGGTCTGGAAAAATAAACCTAATCTAGACACAATGAGCTTTGATGATCTCTACAACAATTTCAAGATTATTAAACAAGAGGTTAAAGGAACTGCAAGCTCAAGTTCTCAAAACTTGGCTTTTATGTCATCTACTAGCAGTACTAATGAAGTTAATACTACTTATAGAGTTAGTACTGCTAATACTCAAGTTAGCACTGCTAGTACTCAAGTTAGTACTGCTAACTTAAGTGATGACACTATTTATGTATTTTTGGCCAGTCAACCAAACGGGTCTCAACTTGTACATGAGGAACTTGAACAAATCCATGAAGATGACTTAGAAGAGATAGATTTGAAGTGGCAGTTAGCATTGCTAAGCATGAGGACAAGAAAGTTTTTCTAGAAATCTGGTAGAAAGATTATCTCAATGGAGGCCACTGTGCCACAGCTTGGAAGTATGACAAGTCAAAGGTAGAGTGTTTCAACTGTTACAAGTTGGGACACTTTGCAAGGGAATGCAGAGGACCTAGAAATCAAGATAATAAGAGCATGAATCAAGACAACTCTAGAAGGACTATATATGTGGAAGAAATTTATTCCAAAGCCATGTTGGCTATTGATGGAGCTGGTTTTGACTAGAGCTTTATGGTAGATGAAGAAGTCCCTACAGACATGACTCTTATGGCTTTTTCAGACTCTAAGGTACCTAATGATAAAACTTGTTCAAAAACATGTCTAAAAGGCTTCGAAACTCTTAAAACTCAACTTGATAATTTAAGAATAGAGTTTAAAAAATCTGAGTTCAATCTAGCTACTTATAAAAGAGGGTTAGCATCTGTAGAAGAACAACTTGTCTTTTACAAAAAGAATGAGGTTCTATTTTGTGAGCAACTTGCTGTTCTAAAAAGAGATATCTTATATAAAGACTCAGAATTTAGTGTGCTTAAAAGTGAGTTAAAAAAGCTTAAGCAAGAAAAAGAAAGCAATCAACTTAAGATTGAAAAATTTAATAATGCTTCTAAGAGTCTAGACAAATTAATAGGGAGTCAGATATCTGATAAAAGTAGAAAGGGTTTAGGGTTTGTAAGCTATAATGTTGTTCCACCTCCTCCTACAGGATTATTTTCACCCCCAAACCTTGATTTGTCCAACTCTGGTTTAGAGGAGTTTCAACAGCCTGAGTTTGAAGGATATGGACCTAAGACTAGTAAGAGTGTTAGTAAAGATACTTCTAATGAGTTTAGGGAATCTCCTGATGCCTCATTGGTTGAGGAGTTGGTGTCAAATGATAAGTTAGAGAAGAAAACTGTTTTTCCTACTGTTGCTAAGATAAATTTTGTTAGACCTCAACAACAAGAAAAACTAGTTAGGAAACCAGTTAAGTATGCTGAAATGTACAGGTCACAAACTCCTAGGGGAAATCAAAGAAACTGGAATAATCAGAAGTCCCAACAACTAGGAAGTGACTTTGTGATGTACAATAAAGCTTGTTTTGTTTGTGGAAGTTTTAACCATGTGCAGACTAATTGCAATTACCATCAAAGGGAAAGGATGGTATCTGAGAATAATTATACAAGGGTGAATTACAATTATTCTGCTAAAAGGCTAACCCCAGTGCTTAAAGGAACTTAGTTCCAAGAGCAATTTTAATGAAAACTGGCCTAAGACCACTTAATACTGCTAGGCCTGTTAATACTGCTCATCCCAAAACTACAGTTTATAGTGCTAGACCAATGTCATGTTTTTCTAAATCAGCACAATCAACTGTAAAGAGGCCCTATAGTATAAAAACAACATTAACTAACAAAAATTATAGCAAAAAAATTAATATTGCTAAGAGAAGTTTTTATACTGCTAGGCCAAAAGCAGCTAATACTGCTAGGCCAAATTCAGCAGTAGTTAATGCTTCTAGGGAAAATTAGGTTAATGTTGTTAAGGCCTCAGCATGTTGGGTTTGAAGACCTACCAAACTTAATAGTGCATCAATTACTTTCAAGAGACATAATTATGTTGATACACGAGGCAGATCCAAGTCAGTTATGGCTTGGGTACCCAAATGAAACTAATTTCCTTATTTTTATGTACAGGGTCATCCACTAAAAGAAGATCAAGGCTATGTTGATAGTGGATGCTCAAGGCACATGACAGGGAACATGTCCTATCTCTCAGACTTCAAAGAATTTGATGGAGGATATGTTACCTTTGGGGGAGGAGCTAAAGGAGGAAGAATTACTGGTAAAGGAACTCTTAAAACTGGTAAGCTTGATTTTGAGGATGTGTACTTTGTCAAGGAGTTACAGTTTAACCTTTTTAGTGTTTCACAAATGTGTGACAAAAAGAACAGTGTTCTTTTTACTGACACTGGATGTTTTGTTCTGTCTCCTGACTTTAAGTTAACTGATGAAAGTCAGGTTTTACTTAAAGTTCCTAGAAAGAACAACATGTACAGTGTTGATATGAAGAATATTGTTCCTAAAGAGAGTTTAACTTGTCTTGTTGCAAAGGCCACTCTTGATGAATCAATGCTATGGCATAGGAGGCTAGGTCATATAAATTTTAAAAATATTAATAAACTTGTTAAGGATAACCTTGCAAGAGGTTTACCTTCAAAACGTTTTGAAAATGACCAAACTTGTGTTGCTTGTCTTAAGGGAAAGCAACACAAAGCCTCTTGTAAGTCCAAGATTCAGAACTCTATTTCTCAACCTTTATTCATGTTGCATATGGACTTGTTTGGTCCAACTTTTGTGAGCAGTTTGATGAATAAGAAATATTGTCTAGTTGTCACTGATGATTATAGCAGATTTACTTGGGTGTTCTTTTTAGCATCTAAGGATGAAACTAGTGACATTCTAAAGAGCTTTATAACTCAAATAGAAAATCTAGTTGATAAGAAAGTAAAGATAATCAGATGTGACAATGGAACAGAGTTTAAAAATAGAGTTATGAGTGAGTTTTGTGAAAAGAAAGGCATTAAGAGGGAATTTAGTATAGCTAGAACTCCTCAACAAAATGGAGTTGCTGAAAAGAGAAATAGGACAATCATTGAGGCTGCTAGAACCATGTTAGCTAACTCTAAGTTACCTACTACATTTTGGGCTGAAGCAGTTAATACTGCTTGCTATGTGCATAATAGGGTATTAGTAGTCAAGCCTCACAACAAGACCCCTTATGAACTGTTTAGAGGTAGAACACCTGCTCTAAGTTTCATGTGTAACATCCGGTAATTTTCGGAATTTTAAAGGACTATTTTAACCTTTGACTTTTCGGGTCTGACTTGACTTTTTGACCTTTGGTCTTTTATTGTCACATAAAAACGATTACCACGTAACCGGTAATATTTCAGAACATATTTAAATAATAAATCATATTTATTATCACATATCTATCAGGTGCAAAGCTATTTTCAACTTATTTTACTTGAAAACGAAAAAGATATATATTATTTCTGAGCTGACTTATCAAAAACGACCCACTAAATCACGTTTTAACGACCCGGACTCTAAAGCATTTTGATGTAAAACGACGTTTCAGACAACTTTTTAGTTTTGCCCGAGACCCGAAAACAATCAGAAAGTGACTGAAATGCCCTCGCAAGATTATAGAAACAAGAAAATAATTAAATTATATTTAATTAACACTTTTTATTAAATAAAAATATTTAATAAATTAGTCATCATTTTATTCAGTAACGTTTGTTGATAACGCAAATATACGGGTTAAAAATTTATTTTTATTTTTACTTTCGGACGAGACATAACCGGGTTACCAAATAAATAACAATTATTTTTATAAATGTTATAAAAATATTTATGAAATACTATTAAGTAAATACTCGTTTTTATGGGAAAAATGGCGCAAGTTTCGTGTCTTGAATCGACCGTTAACTAGTTCAAACGAGTCCCGAACCGATAATTATTAAAACTATATGAAAAACTTACACAATTAACCCTCATCTAATTGTGGCTTGCCATTTTTTTTATATAACTTTTTATATATATATAAAGTTATAATCTTTTTTTTTCATTTGATTTTTATAAAAAAACACACACATCTCATCTTCTCTCTCTCCCCATTTCCGGTAGCCACTACCATCGCCGCTCCAGCGCCACCGCCGCCTCCGGAAAACTTTTCCGGCGGACTTTTTCGGCCGAATCCAAAAAGGTTCCTCGTCACCCGATCTACCCGATCCCCCATGTCACACGCCACCACTCGCCGCCACGCGCCTCTCCATCACCACCACACACTGCCACCGCCAC
>BQNB010193339.1:0-11543 GCA_026074375.1 Tanacetum coccineum
AAGTATGTGTTTAGTGTCTTTCTAGCTTTTTTATGAAGTGAGAAAAAGATTACAGTATTTTAGTTGAGATGAGGGGACAAACTTAAGACCGTACAAACACTTCCTTATACTTTTGCTTTTAACAGTTTTTTGTACTAAAATAGTTTTTAGGTGGTGTTATGGGTACTTTTTTAATTATTTTATTTATAGAAAAATGCAATTTTTATGTTTTTATTTTTTGTATTTTATTATTTTTAACTTCTCAAGCTTTATATTATATGTTACGTACTTTATGTTTTGTAGTTTTATAATAAAAATAAAGTTAAAAAATTAAATAAAAGAATACTGTAATATGTTAGGCAAGGCTGTCAAGATCGCGATCCCACCTGGGATCGTTTTTGTCCTTGCAAGATCGAGATCGTAAGATCCTACCAATTTATCATGTTCTGTAAGTAACGGATAAACGAGTCAAACTATTTTTATTTCTACTCATCATCAAAGATAAATTTATATAATATCTTCTTGAAAATGTCAAAGTTCAAATTTAAAATAGCAAAGTAAAAGTAAAACACAAAAAAGTCAAGTTTCAATCGTCACATTTACGATTTAACGCAGGCGTAATAAACAAAGTACATCACTAGTATTACTACAATTAAGCTATCTAAATTAAAATTTAAAGGTTAATAGTTAAAACTATGAAAAGGTAAAAGAAAAAACAACAATTACATGTAAGAAACTTTTTTGCTTCATGTAACTAGAACATAGGAAGAAGAACCCTAATTTGTTTCATGTAATTTCAATTTGGGGAAAGTAGATAATTAGGTTTATTGATTAGAAAATCTAGAAATGAAACGTCAATACTTGTTACTGAGATCAGCGGACTCGTATTGTTCCTTTTTGGGCCTAAAAAAAGTAATGAGCTAGTAAGTATGTAAGTAGTAAGTTAGTAACTTGGTAATTTGGTAAACTCGTATTGACACGCGATCTTACGATCTTACGTGCGAGTTTACGATCCTACTTACGATCCTACCTCTGATGCGATCCTGCACCGATCGTACACGATTTTATCAGTTAAGCACGTAAGATCGTACGATCTTACGTGTAAACTCGTCAGTTTGACAACTTTGATGTTAAGAGTATTAGTCTAAGTGTAATGGTGACCATTAAAAAATCAAAGACACCACTCTCATATCAGCTCTCTCTTTTCAAGACAACTCCATAACTAAGTTAGTGTAATACTTTTAATCACATAAATCTCAATAATATTTTTAATCACATAAATCTCAATTTTACCTCTCATATTTAAATTCAAAAAATATTTAAAAAAACTCAATGAATATAAAAATAAAAATATTGCTAAAAAACTCATAGAGAACGAGGACCCTTAATTGACAGGAAAGTTTAGTTACAGGAAAGTTTTTTTAATTTTCTGAATCATAGTTACAGGAAAGTTTTCTTAATTTTCTTTCTCTAGTTTTCTTGAGAACGGAGTAACTTTTCTTTCTTCAGTGAACCTTTTGAAAACTGGAGAACTCCAAATTCAAGTTCTCTGAATCATAGTTATGATAGGAGAAAACATGTTTTCTATTTTTAGTAGAGGAATTTCAGAAAATACTCATTTTGAACATGTTTTATGTTTTCTCTGTGTTTCTAAGAAAATTTTTCTGGGAAACTCAACAAATAAACACACCCAAGGATTTGGAGTTTTGCAATTGAATGCCAACAGCATATGCTATAACTCCTACGGAGTACTGTACAATTTTATTGTTTGGTGATACACAATAAAAGCAACAACCTCAGTAGCTTCTGGAAAGAAAAAAAATATACTATATGGTCATGGGTATATTAATTAATTATAGAATGCCTATTTTTCTTTTGTGGCATTTTTAAGACAAGCCGTGTATTTTACTTTGTAATTTAATTTTTTTACGATCAAATATTATGCTAAATTAATTACGACATCAACACAGTGTTATTTTACATAAATATATATAAAAATAAAAATATCATTGCAAAACGATACGTATATAATATAACGTACACATAAATATGCCAACAATGACGAATAATTGATTTATGAGTAAAATATGTTTTCAATTGTTTCAATCATTCAGTGCTATCTAAGTCTTTCATATTTTTAGAGCAAGGTTCGTTGAACCTTCAACTATAAAGTAATCACAAATTAATTACGGTATTATACACAACAGACCGTGAAATGTCTCCGTTAACGATTTTGCTCAATTTTGTATTCTCTTTGCGATTTACTTAACAATGTGTATTTTACTTTTTGCGTTTTTCTTCATTTCTAATTGATACATGGAATATGAATAGATTAAATATAGTATAAAAAGTGAGAACTGATTTGCACACTTTGTTTTTTTATTTGCACACACTACTATACAAGCTGACAAAACAAAACGTAAATATGCTACAACTGTTTCAAGCGTAAAATGATGTGTTCGGATAAAAAAGAATAATGTACAAATCAGTTAACTAAAAATATGTCATAATATGATATTGGATAAGATGATATCTACATTCACACATTGAGGTGACATTATAAATTGTACATTTAAATAGAAGAAAGGGAATGTATGTAACTTTTTTGGGTAAAGAATGTTGTTAGTACAAAATAAGTGTCGGGCTTAGAATATGGCTCAAATCCTTCGTTGGGTCGGGCTTTCGAATGATTCGGGTATCAGATCTTGTACTATAGCAAGAGAGGTGAGATGATTTCCTGCACAATCAAATGAAAACCGTTAGCCTTACCGTGGGGACGGACCCCACGATTAGACTCCGGTGTGAGAGTAAGTAAACATGTAGAGAGGGAAAGTGTATGTATGTAGAGTGAGAAAATCATATCATTCATTGTGTCAGAGGGTCCCCTTTTTATAAGCGAGTGAAATATTAGGGTTTCATAATATTTCGTTTGTTTTGTTAGTGGTCGGAGTGGGTCCCTTGTCGGGCAAGGTTCCGCAGTAATCGTGTGTACGGATGCGTGTGTTTTTCGCGAACAGAAGTAGCCTATAGTTAGGTCCGCGTCCGTTTTGCTGTGTCCGGGCCGTTACCAGTGCAGACTTAAGTTTAGTTTCGGCCCATGACTGCTAAGTTGGGCCTAAAAGCCCAAGTGACAGTGTGACCCAAACCCGAAGGCTTGGTATACCTACTATACGTCATCAAGTCCCCCCAGTCTAGTATGATATTGCCTGCGGACCATGTCCCGCGTGCGGTGATCAGTGCTAGACTTCAGGTTCATTGCTAATGGTTTGCCGCCTTCCGTGGTCATGTGTCTTCTCCGCGAAGCTTCCTTATCAAGTTGGTGACGTTTAGGTGACGTGGACCGATGTTGTCCTTTTATCTTCTGACTGATGTGACGTACTTACAGCTTTTTAACTGTTTCGTAGGCGAACCCCAACCGTTGATCACGTGAGTGGGTTACACGTGTCATCATCTGGCTGTGGGTAGATATAAATACACCGAGGGTATAAATACCCCCTCCTATTTTTACTGTTTCCTTTTCCACAACTTTACTTTCCACCATTGTTGATTTCTTCAAGCTTTTCATCTTTATCATACGTCCGCACCTCGTTTTCTTCTTTTTTAAGGTTCTTCAGACTTCAGGTTTGCATTTTTCCTCATTCAACCTCCCAAATGGCTAACTTTGCTGCTAAATATTCTATTATGACCCAAGAAATGGTAGATAGCTTTTGCGATAGCTTTTATATTCCGGCTGAGGTTCATCCCACTGCTCCAGGGCGTGATAAAACCATTACCCAGTTTCCAGTCGGTAAAGTAGGTGTATATAGTAGGATCTTTGATGTTTGTGGTTATAGGATTCCGTTTACAAATTTTTTTATGGCCGTTCTCAAATACTTCCGTGTTCATATTTCCTAATTGTCGCCTTTTGGCGCTGCCCGGGTGTCTCATTTTGAGGTTCTGACGCGCGTACTTAACCTTTCACCGTCAGTGACCGTGTTCCGCGCCTTCTACACCCGTTCGTATAGCGATGGGTTATTTTCTTTTGTTAAGCGTTCCACCTCGGCTCCGTCTTGCTTTCCAAAACCTCCGGATTCCATTAAAAATTGGGCCGACCATTTTTTCTGGGTTGATTCTTGCGTATTCCCCATTTCCGTCCCTTTGTATACGGGAGGCGCCCTAGAAAAAGATTCGGCTCCCCATCTTACTGCTCGTCAAGAGCAAACCGTTAAACTTCTTGAAAGCCATAAGGCTCCTTTCCGCCGGTATCCGGAGTGCTTCTTATGCCTTGTGGGTTTGAGCCCGTATTATCCTTTTGACAAAAATTCTTATCCGGCTTTTGAGCATCCTGACGGATCGGGTGGGTGTTATTTCCCTTTGGTGGTGGTACTTTTACATTATGAAACCTGATCATTTAATGTTTATTTTGCAGAGATGGGCTTGTTTGACTTTATCAAAACTGCTGACCCTCGGAAAGTCCAAGTGGTGGAGGTTCAGAAGGGATACGACCAGGTGACGTTGCTGGAGAGTACCCAACATTGTTTTATGCCTCTGGTGATTCTCGCCGCTGGGGGTAGTAGTTCTACTGCGACTGTAGAGGTCTCTGCTCCGACCGAGGAAGGGCAGGAAGATGTTGCTCCGGAGGAGGCCTATCTAGAGTTGGTAGACCCGGATGAGGATACGACTGCTGTGAGGCAGAGTGAGGAGGAGGTTGTTACAGAGCAGAGTGATGTTCTTCCTGCTAAAAAGTTGAGGGTAGATCACCCTACCCTTGTTTCTGGCACCGGTGGTAAAACTCTTGCCGGTCTAGAACAGATTAGGTTAGCAGGTTATTGTTTGCCGGACTAGGAACAACTTGCTTTTCACCCCGTTGCCCCTTCTTCTCAGGGAAGCGAAGGTTTTTTGGATTCTTCTGCCCAAACGAACCTCCGGATCTGTAATACCGTGGAGAGGTATATATACACATCCTTAAGTGCCAACTGAATTTCCGAACCTTTTCTTAACATAAATTTTTTGTTTATCTTTACAGCTCTAGTACTTTGGGTATTCCGGTAGATACTACTGCTGCCGCTACGACTTTCACCAAGGCTGCTGTGACTACTAGTTTTGCAACGGGTGTTAATCCGGACTTGGCCGGTCCTTCCCAGCCTGAGGAATCGGAAGGGTCTGATGACTCTTTTTATGAGCCTCCTACTTTGGATCCTTCCGAGGCGAAGCGTTGGTATGTCCCTAGGTGGAACATTACCAACGATTCGCTGTTGGACGATGGTTTTTCTTGCCGCACCTTAGTGGACCGCGTTGCTCCCCCCGCCTTCTTCTCTGCTCTCCGTACCATGGACTACGATCAACTGTATACGGAGTTTAACGTAGGGGCAGCGCGGCAAGTGTGTCTTGGGGCGGAGGTGAGGTCCCGTGCGGAGCATGAACTGGAGCTTAAGGAAAAGCTCAGAGCTAAATATGTTGCACGTGGTAGGTTGCTGGAGGAGAAAGATTTAGAGATCCTCAGGTTGAAGTCCCAACTGGCGGAGAAGGAGGCGGAAGCCGCGGAGGTTATCCGCCTCCGTGATCAAGTTTCTTCATTGTCCGGAGAGAAATCTGCTTTGACCGCGGAGGTGTCGGTGCTCAAGGTTACTGTCACTCAGAAGGATCATGACATCTCTTTGCTTGACTCTCGTGCCGCCTGTCTCGCGTCCACCCTGGATGATGCTAAGGTGGCCTGTGCCGAGGCCGGGGACAAGATTACTTCCTTGGCGTCTGAGCGAGATAGGCTCGCCTCTGAGGTATGTCCGTACCTTTTATTCCGCATGTATTTGTTTGTTTGTGTTTTTTTTACAAGTTTGCTTGTTTTTGTAGGTTTCTTCTCTGCGTGCCGGTTTTCAGGATTTTAAGGAAAAAATGGAGATTCAGCAGGAAGAGCAGGCCCAGGAGCTGTTCAACCGTGTGGCCGAGCTTGAGGCGCACGTAATGGATGTCTCCGGCCGTCTGGAAGGAGAATTTTATCCCGCCTACTTGACTACTTTGGCCGGAAAAAGGTGGCTTCTGACTTATGGGATACAACTTGCTCTCCTCAAATGTTTAAAATCTCCGGAATACCAGGGCATTCTGGGTCACGCCTTGGGCCGGGCTGTTGACTTTGGCATGCAGGAAGGCTTAGAGGCCGGTTATGAGCATGGGGTTGCCGGGAGAAATCTTTCCGTGGTTGATGCCTACAACCCGGAGGTTGCCAAAGCAAGCTATATTAACGCGGTTAAGGCCCTTGAAGACGTAGACTTCCCCTTGGTGAATTTGTTAAAGTCCAAGAAGGATGCTGGGATGGATGAGGTCCTGGATTGCTTCCTACTGGACGGACCCCTTGCTGGCCTTCCGGAAGCTGCTTACTTACAGCCGTGCATTGAGCAGCTTTCCATTCCTATTCATCATGCTGGTGATAACACAGCTGTCGGGGAGACTTCCCTGTCCTTTGCTTTAATGAATGTTCATGCCCGTGCTGAGGGGGCAAAGAAGCATGCTGCGGCTCTTCGCCAACTGATGATGGAGATAGTCTCCGCTCCTCTGTCTTCCCAGACTTGGGTGGGTGAGGCTAGTACTTCCGTGGCCCCTCTCTCCGTAGAGGATTATGATGAAGAAGACACGGATGAGGCCCTGGGAAGCGTCGTTGCCGTCCCCAAGCTTGAGACTTGTCGCTTTTAGCTCTCTTTTTGTATGTCGCGGCCGTGTGTGGCTATTTCTATTTGCGGCTTGTATGTAATGTGAACGTGTGCTTTTTTACCGCGGCCGTATGTTGGCCTTTTTGTTGCGGTTTCTAGCTTATCATGTTAGCACGTATTTGGGCAGATGCTGGCGCGTCCGCCCCATAACACGGATATTTTTCGCAAATGTTATGATGTTGCTACCTTTTTATTATTACTGTTGTACGTTCGTGATAGATAGTCTTATGAATATTTGTGGGTTATTCTCCCGGTGCCGGGTTTGCAATACCTCTTACACACCTGAGCTAATTTTGAGGTTGCTCAACCTTTATTATACGGGATAATATAATTGTGGAGCGTGGCTCCTTGTGTGCGCGTCTTAACAATTGACATAACTTTGCAAAGCGAAAATAATTTTAGGACTTAAAACTTGTGAGGGTAGCTAATCCTCACTTTTTCATTAAGATTCAAAAGACATTACAAAAGAAAGAAAAATTGAAATATTGCCTTCCGGAGCATCATACGTGCCGGGCAGGTGCTTACACTTCATGTATATAACATTTTTTAAGATTACAGATGTTCCACGTTCGCGGAAGTTCATTTCCTTTGCGGTCTTTGAGCTTGTATGCTCCCTTTCCTAATGATTCTAATATTAATGTGACTTCCATTGATTACGGTCGCTTACCCATTAAGGAGTCTAATTTAACCCTCACGTCCTTAGCCCAATTGGGCCTGGGGCGTGGCTTGCAATCACAATGCTAGCGTGGAGGTAAAAACAGCTATAGCGTAAAAGAACCAGGGTTCCCCTGGTTTGAAGCTTGTGCTGCGGACTTTAGAGTTGTAGTATTTTTCCATTTTAGCCTTGCTTTTCGCCTCTTGTATTGTTGCTTGCTCTCTTTTTTCCTCTATGAGGTCCAGATTTATTTCCAAGGCTTCGTTATTCTTTATTAAGTCTACTTCCGCAGTCCGGAGTGTTGGCATGCCTATTTCCGCTGGTATGACTGCTTCCGTGCCGTATGTTAGTGAAAACGGTGTCTCTTCATTGCTTGATTTGATCATGGTGCGGTATGCCCATAGGACGTGTGAGAGTTCTCCTATCTAATCCTTGCTTCTTTAATCCAATCGAGCTTTGATTCCTTCTCCCAAACTTCTGTTTGCTCTTTTGACCAAGCCATTTGTTTGTGGATGCTTCACGGAGGCGAAACACTGGCGGATACATAGTTTTTCACACCAATCTTTGAATGGGTTGTCACGAAACTATTTTTCATTATCCGATACAATTTCCCCTGGTAGTCCAAATTTGCAGACAATATTGTCCCATACGAATTTATTCACTTGATTACCCGTGATAGTCGCGATGGGCTTTGCCTCAATCCATTTGGTAAAGTAGTCAATGGCTACAATCAAGAACTTGACTTTGCCTGTACCTTCCGGGAAGGGTCCGGCTATGTCGATCCCCCATTTGTAGAATGGCCACGGACGCGTGAAGGGGGTTAAGTTCTGTTGTGGATTTCTTAGAATGGGGTGATGGACTTAGCAGTCATTGCATTCCCTTATTAGTTTCTGTGCATCTGTGTGCATTGTTGGCCAGTAATATCCTGTCCGGATAGCCTTAGCGACCACTGATCTAGGACCGGAGTGCATGCTGCAGGATCCTTCGTGTATTTCTCTAAGGACGTAGTTTGCTTGAAGTGTCTGACATACAGGAGCCATGGTCCCAAGAAAGATTTCTTGTATAAAGTTCCATTGATCACGGCATACCTGGATGCCTTGCGACGTATCGCCCTTGCTTTCTTTTTGTCTTTCGGAAGGATTTCCTTTGTGAGATACTCGCATATAGGTGTCATCCATGTGTGTCCTTCCTCTCCACTATAGCGAGGACTTCTTTCTCATTTATAGATTTTTCATATATATTATAATATATAATATATATATATATATATATACATATACATATATATATATATATAACATAAATAATATATATACAAACATATCATATATACTATACCACACCCCACACAAATATATATATACACATACACATATATATGTTTTATTTTTTCATTTTCATTCCTAAAAACACACACACTACACTTCTCTCTCTCTCCCAATTTTTCGGCGACCACCACCGGCCGGATTCCGGCCACCACCTCCGCCGGCCACTTTTCGGCCAAACTCCGACGAACTCAAAATTTATAAAAAGGTAGATCCATCCCCGATCTTCTACCTCACTCGCCGCCACGTCACCACCACTCCCGCCACCATAGCCGTCGCCATCATCAACTCGTCGCCACCATCATCGTCATCATCATCACCTCACCACCTCCAACCACCACCCACAAGGGTGCGTGTGGTTCTCAGCTACACCACTAGGGTGCGTGTGGTTTATTTAAGCACCAAAAGGGTGCGTTGGTTTTGGTTCTCAACCACTAGGTGCGTGTGGGTGGCTAGCCACACCAGGGTGCTTGGTAGCCACCACACACCAGGGTGTTGGTTTTTGTGGTTATACACCGAACAAGGTGCGTTTGGTTGTGCAGTTTCCCGAACAGGGTGCATTTGGTTGATGTAGAAAACGCAACAAGTGCATTGGTTTCTCATTCCGCACCGAGGTGCGTTTGTTATTAAACTTAGCACAGGGGTGCTTGGTTGTTAAAACGCACAAGGGTGCGTTTGGATCTGGATTTTGTAACGAGTAGGGTGCGTTTGGTTGCAACAAGGTGTGGTTGGTTTTATGTCACCCAAAAGGGGTGCGTTGGTTTCTTTGTACTAGCAGGGTGCGTTTGGTTCTTTGTACTTACAACAACATAGGGTGCTTTTGGTTTCGGGTTTAACACCACATAGGGTGTGTTTGGTTTTGACAGAAAACGTATAGGGTGTGTTTGGCTTGATGGAAACAGCACCAAGGGTGCGTTTGGGTTAGCAGAATCACAGTTAGGGTGCGTTTGGTTGTGCAGGAAAGCAGTTAAGGTGCGTTTGGTTGTGTAGGAAAACGTATAGGGTGCATTTGGTTGTGCAGGAAAACGTATAGGGTGCGTTTGGTTGTGAAGAAACACATAAGGGTGTGTTTGGGTGAGCAGAAAACCGTAAGAGGTGTGTTTGGGTGAGCAGAAAACCGTAAGAGGTGTGTTTGGGTGAGCAAAAAATCGTAAGAGGTGTGTTTGGGTGAGCAGAAAACCGTAAGAGGTGTGTTTGGGTGATTAGAAAACAACCTTTAGGGTGTGTTTGATTTATATAAATCAATTAATAAATATATTGTAAGATCTTATAAATATAAAACCGGATTAAATGGTGGTTAATGGTTAAATAAACATGTTATATATTATTATTCGATCTCGTCTAATTATCTATATTGATCACGCGAGTATATTGCAACATAGTTTGATAAAAGGGGAAAAACATTAAGTTTTGTAAAAATGGGAAACGTTTTATAAACGAACTGTTCATGCCGAAAGATCTATAAACTACTATACTTAATAAATTTCTTTATAATTTCTATTAACTTAGAAAAAACTGATAAAAGACAAGGTTATACAGTTTTAAGATTTTTAATTCATTATTATGCAATAACCCGACAAACGAACGAAAACTATACTTTTACAAATGAGACAACTATTTTAGCTACAACCCGTCAAGGAAACAATATACTAAATTATAAAATATTATTTTTATAATTCCCGACTAGAAGATAACATCATAACGGTTGTAAAAGCTTTACAGACATCGTTTAACATAAATCTATAACCTTAAAACTTACGTTTACATTTATGTAAGAACTTTTATTTAATTAAGTGGTGATTTCCGAAAACGTGTCAAACTGTCTGGTTTCATTATTTACTTACACTTCTTATATAATACTTGCAAAGTATTATATACTTCATATTAATATTTAGATTGTTTGTCTTTGTTATATAATTCACAGTATGAGTTATATAATTGTTATTTTTCATATGTAATATATATGGAATATATTACATACTTTGCGTTTACATTTCGCATTATTTTATTTAACCAACCACCAAACTATTACAACTTTAAATCTAAATCTTTTTTCAACGTGTCGCATTGATCTAATCATCTATTGAAAAACCCAAATACACTATCCTAGGCTAGTGGGTCATAGCCGTTAAGATAAACTGCAACTTCTTGGTCGAGCCGTTCTAGTTTCCGTTTTGTCTGGCGCTTAATGTGCGCATTTCTGCCAATCGTTCTTCTACATCAAGGTGAGTTTATAGCCCCATGTTTTACTTGTTTTTTACATATATTTTTGGGGTGAGAACATGCTTGTTTGCAAATGCATTTACATGGTTGATTACAAATTGGTTTACATACTCATTTACATATCTTACTATGGGATACATTATTTGACTTTATTTTTGGTCTCAAATACATACTTTACTTTTGAAATGATTATGAATTAGCTTAAGCGGATTGAACTAATAACTACAAGTAAATGCCCGGGTGTTCTTGGAAGGGACACCTGTGAGGGTTACACAGTCATTATTGCCCGGGTGTTCTTGGAGGGGACACCTGCGAGGGGTATACATTCATTATTGCCCATGTGTTCTTGGAGGGGACACCTGCGAGAGGTACATATTCATTACTGCCCGAGTGTTCTTGGAGAGGACACTTGTGATGGGTACATATGGTTTTCATTACTGACCGGGTGTTCTTGGAGGGGACACCTACGATGGGTACATAGAGCATCGGTTTCATGAACTTAGAGTAATTGTAATCATTGTTTTATACACATAGGAATATTTACGTTGCCTTGAATAAAGTGGCAATACATGCTTTGAACAATTGCGGTTCAACGTACATTTTGTGACTATTTGAGGATTGAAATGGTCATGCATACTTTACAACTATTTGATTTCTAAAAATCATGCATACATTTTG
>BQNB010193340.1:0-11543 GCA_026074375.1 Tanacetum coccineum
AACTAGTAGATTGTCCCTGGGTAGATCCCTCCGGCTTTGGCGGGATCATGGGAACATGTACCTAACCATACCATCCTTATAACTCCAATCAAGTAAATACAGGGTCGGTCTTTTGGTACTGTTCTCTTTGCCATAAAACCATTTGAAAATCAAACAAGGTACAGGTGATGTAAACATCAAAGCATTGGTACCTCGATTGTTTTGATTCATGAAACTGCTCCCCCTCAACATGTGCGTCGATATTCGAAATTGTTTGGCACGTGGAGAGAGGAGTACCTGCTTGAGTCTTTATAGATCACATTTTTATCAGATTTAATATTTAAATCACATTCTCTCACCCGATTAAAAATTTCAAACCCTTTAAGATTTAGGATCTCAATTGATTTAAACACGTTAGAAAATTTGGGAGAAAATGTGGTCTGATTAAATACACGCTGATATTGGAACCTATATAAGCTCCCCCTCAAATTATGAGGGTCTATGTTAGTGTCAGTTATGATAATTTTGAAGGATTTTGAGTTTAACAAAAAACTCATGAAAAATTCATAGACTGACACATAACATCTAATTCCATACTACTTATGATGTACAAGATGTATGTTACGTAATAGATGATATTGACCTTAATATTGGAATGATAAAATCATTCTATTCTCTTGATTAATCGGTAGTCAATATCTCTGACCCATCCACTAAAGAAGCATTTGCTATTCCTGAAGATTCTTTAAATCTTTAACCTTCTACCAAATATCTCGATGAACTGTTGATTATTATAGTGGATGTGGTGGTGGTGGAAGTGTTGATGTTGTTTCAGTTGTCGCTGTAAAGCTGGAAGGAATCATCAGCTGATGCGGTGAGAGCTCTAAAGAAGTTGGTGTGCTTCAGATTGTCCACAGCAATCTTGTAGATTGGTTTGCTCTGCGACTTTTCTACATCCAAATAGCAGTTGCCTTTTCCTATAGGCACCCAACTGTTACGAGGCAGGATCTGATCATCTGTACAAGTGAGTGGTGCCATAGCAGGTGGTCGTTTAGCAGGAGCATTGACATTAACATTAGCCATTGTATCTGCACAGTCACATTCACAGAAAGGCTTATATACAGAAAGGAGATGTTAGATGTGAGCAGATGCTTAGGAGTTAACCAGTCATAGACATAAGTCCAAGTTAAAGAGACACAATGATCATATTGGAGTGATAGTCAACTGAGATGTACAACACTTAAGTTAACGGAAGTCAACTTATGAAAATGGAGACATAACTCAGTGACTAATACACAATGACCAAAACTCAAAAGACATGACAAAACGCAACTGGGAAAGCACACTAGGCAAAACGCAATGGGTCAAGGCAAAACGCAATGGGACAAAATGCAGGCACCAAAACGCAATACACAAGACGCAGTTGGTCAGTAAAACGCAATCATACAAAACGCAACACCCAAAACGCAATAAGCAAACCGCACTTAGATAAAACGCAGGAATATTTTAGACAAAAATAATCAAAACGCAGTCTAGCCAAAACACAGGAGACAAATCGTAACAGGCAAAACGCAATCAAGAATCACATACCAAAACGCAATCAAGAACATTCTAACAAAACACAGTCCCCAATATTCACAAAATCAAAGCCTAAGAACGATTGATCAACTGCATAACATCAAAGCACTATTCTTAATCACATGCAATTCAATCATATTTCAACTTTCAATTCAGGATCTTAGGGACCTAATTCCAGCACATAAAGTACAATCTTGAGCTTAACACGAGTGCGCAATCACTTAATCAACAACAATCAAACTGCAATCGACTAGCAAAAATCAATCGACATTCGAACAACATTCAACCAGATCATACAAGCACATGGGGATCATATTTGGACATCAAACTCGAATCATCTAATCCTAACGACCATATCCTAGCAATTCAAAGTTGGCAGATTTAGTCCCTGGGATTTCAAACTTCTTGTATTATCGGTATTAAGTATTTAGGGTTAAATAAGATTAGCAAATGGCACAACAAGTCCTTGTAGTTAATTACAGCTAGGAAACATTTGGCAAATTACACATAAGTCCCTAACCTTTCTAACTAATGACACATTTGGCTCTTTAAGTTAGAATAAATTAACTCCCCTTTAAATTATAACCCCATTTTAAATACAAAACCGTTTCTGTTTGATGTCATAAAATTTGAAAAACACTCTCCCCCTCAATCGGTGACCCGTTGTCTATTGAAAGAGTTGTATTCATTGATTGAGTGTCAAATTTTTATGAGAAGTCCTGATCTGATTGATTTTCAAACAACACTTTTACCACCGTGGTTAACACAAATAATTTTTGAAGAATCATAGAATAAAAATTATTTGGTTACAAAGAAGACTTCTCTTCTATATTAGAAAATAATGCACTGAAACGTACATTAGATCGAGGGTGCATGGATATAAAGTAATCCATGCCCGAGAGAACTTAATCACCCGTTGTCAGAAACAATCGTCTTTTTGGAGACATGCTTTCCTCATTTTGAAGAGCGGGTTGCAGTCTGAAATAACTGCAAGCCATAAAGACATGTTTTGAAAAGTTTGAACTTCCGTTCGAGCTTCTTTTAAAGGCCCGTGTCATTATTGAATGACATTTCTAGGTCCGTAAATGTTATCGATAAACGGAAGACATGTCTGGAAAAGCTATTTTTGGTATTTTCTATTTTCTAATTTTTATGGTTTTTGTTGGTTTTATATTTTTGTATTTGCTTTTTGGTTTGAGTATGTACATATTTACATAGGATACTTGAAGCAAATCTGTTACTCATCACCATCATCCTGAAGACGTTTGAGTGTCTCTGGCTTCATACTCTTCATGCCAAGTCTCGGGAGAATGAATTCGAATCATTCTCTGGGCAGTGCCTTAGTAAATATATCCACCAGTTGATACTCTATCCTCACGAAATACAACTCAACCACTACTTTCTCCACTTGTTCTCTAATGAAATGATGTTGGATGTCGATGTGTTTAGACCTGGAGTGTTGGACGTTGTTGCAGCAGAGGGCTATGGCACTCTTGTTGTCACAATACAGAGGGACGTGATTGTATGCAAAGCCATAATCCGATAGTTGAGACCTCATCCATAGAATTTAGGCACAGAATCCAGACATAGCGATGTATTCAGCCTCTATAGAAGAGATGGACGTGATAGTTTGCTTCTTTGATGACCAACTTACTAACTTGTCACCAAGGAACTGAGCATTGCTAGATGTGCTTCTTCAAGTGTGTTGACAACCTGTATGATCTGCATTTTTGTATGCTGTTAGTGCCATGGCGGTGTCTTTCGGATACCAAAGACCCATGTGAATGGTTCCTTGAATGTATGGAAAGACCCGTTTAACTGCTTCCAGGTGCTTTTTAGTGGGCTTAGATTGATATCTAGCACACATGCACATAGCAAACACTAGGTCAGGTTTACTGGCTGTGAGATACATCAGGCATCCAACCATACTTCGATATCAAGTCTGGTCAATAGAGATACTTGAGAGGTCCTCATCCAGTTTGGTTCGCTCAACCATGGGAGTGTCAACCGGGTCACTTTTATGAAAATCAAATTTATTTAAAATCTCATTAGCATATTTAGATTGATTTATGAAAATGCCTCTTAGATTCTGAGAAATTTGTAGGCCTAAGAAAAAGGATATTTGACCTATCATCGACATTTGAAATTTAGAGCTCATTTCATTAGAAAAATGGTCACAGTCTCTGGGATCAGTCGAGGAAAATATTATATCATCAACATATATTTGAACATGAAGAGTATGTTTTCCTGTTGTCCGAATGAACAAGGTTGGATCGACTACACCCTTGGAGAATCTTTGAGCCAGAAGAAACTTCGACAAAGTGTCATACCATGCCCGGGGTGCCTGCTTCAACCCATAAAGAGCTTTCTTCAGACGCTAGACATGATGTGGACGATCTGGGTCAACGAAGCCTTCAGGTTGGCTAACATGGACTTCTTCTTTAAGCTCGCCATTTAAGAATGCAGTTTTCACGTCCATTTGATAAACTGTCATGTTTTTACTGGCAGCATTGGCAAGATATATTCTGATGGCTTCAAGTCTGGCGACCGAGGCGAAGGATTCTTCAAAATCAAGACCTTCTTCTTGACGATATCCTTTTGCTACAAGACGTGCCTTGTTTTTCAACACACCACCATACTCGTCAAGTTTCACCTTGTAAATCCACTTGAGAGCAATAATCATGGCACAATCCGGAGGTGGCACTAATTTCCATACGTCCAGTCGATAAAATTCATGGATTTCATCTTGCATGGCTTGAAACCAGTAGTCTTCAGTAACAGCTGATTTGAAGTTTTTCGGTTTGACTTTGGACAGTACTGAATTGTAGAAGCACCACAAAGCATCTATAGCAAGTTGTTTCCGAGTGGATGCCGGTCAAGAAGGGTTCCCAATAATATTTTCAATAGGATGTGAGGCAATCCATTTGCGGAGATGTTCATGAGTCTGAGTGACATAAGGTGATTCTGTTGAACTAACATCCCCTGAGGAAGATGCTTCAAAACTATGTTCTGGAGCAAACACGTTAACGAAGGGATTATTGTCAATGGGAGCAAAAGGATTAGCTTCAATGATAGTGGGTTCAGCTGCAACGCCTTGTTGTAAACTTGGAGATTGTAATGCCGAAGATGACGGTGAAATACTTGGAGAGGGTGCATCTTGATCAATGGTAGTAGATGAAGGTGTACCGGCTAAAGTGACTGGAGCTGGAACTACCGGAACAGGTGAGATCGGTCTTTCAACAAGAGGAGGTTCCAGGTATTCATCAAACATTGGTTGAAATAAAATCTCCAGATCTTTATTTATGGGGGTACATAAGGAGCGGCAGGAACCGGATTTGATACGAGCCCTGAACTTATCTGTCCAGGCATCAGAAATGTAGGAGCGGGTCCTGAACTGAGTTGCACAGGAGCCATTTTGTTGACATTGAGGACCGAGGCTTGAACTGCAGTGTTCAAACGCCATTTGTCGTTGAAGAGCGAGGCCTAAACTGATGTGAACAGACATCACTTGATTTCCCCTCATATGTTATGAACAGCCTGAGTCCAAATATCACAGGACGATCTATACGACGTGCATTTGAAAACAGACAAAAATGGAGAGTTTGCAGTGCCGGATCCCCAATTGCTGTTGAGGTCCAGTTGGTTAGAGCAAGCATTATCAGGGGCTATAGGAACCATAGGTGCCTGGGTTTCAACAACAATTGGAGCACTAGTAGATGCAATAGACCTAGTTATAGGGCATTGTTCACCTAAAGGGATTATCCTACCAGTTGGCTTCCATTGTCGTACAAGCACTACTTTAGGTTTAGTAATCCTATTTAAAGGGCACTGTTCTCCTAAAGTGAATATTCGTCCCGTGGGCCTCCATTGGTAACCCACATTGGTAAGCACTTTTCCTGTGGCTTTCCACACTTGCCTAACATGTTTAGGTTTCCAAACTTGTTTTACTTTGCGCACAACATTTTTAACAGAGGGGGATACATTCACAGAGTGCAAATAAGTAACCACACACATGTCATGATTTGCAGAAATTAAGCATTTGTTACATGTTTTGCAAACTGAATGAGAATTCGAATTAATTACAGTACGCTTAGAGCTAATACTAGAATCAACACGATTCGTGGTTTTTAAACTAGACTTAATTATCCTAGGGTGAGCTTCTACTTTTTGCTTGTTGACACTCTTAGCTGGCAAGATCCGATTTTGAGAAAGTTGCATTCTTAATTCTTTGATGGCGTTGTTTTTTCCTTGAGTAGAAGCTTTTATTTTTTCGTGTGCAAAAACTAATTCAAAATCGGGAGCATCTCGAGTGGATGGAGATGTGTTGTTTCTAAAACGTTCTTTAAGGTTTTGATATTTTAACTGCAGATTTAAGTGATTAACCTCAAGATTGGAAAAACGTTTGACTAGTTCATTATGATCATCATTTTGAACCTTATCGCGTAATTTAGAAAGCTCTGCTTCAAGTTCCAGACAACGTGCCTGAACAACAGTGTGTGCATCATTCATTTCAGTAAATCTAGATACATTAAGCTCAGAATTCATTGCAACATAAAACACATCTTTAGACAAGCATTCAACAATTAAGTTATCATGAGCAATAAGAAGATTTTTCTGCTCAATCTCATCATGCTTCCTGTATACTGCATTTTGGTCAACCTCAGCTTCCAACTCTTCAAAAATTTCTTTCATTTCTTTGACTTCTTTAGTGAGGGCCGTTTGAATGCCTTAAAAATGTTCTTTAAGTGTTTTGAAAAATGGAATGACCTCGATGAGGTAACATTCCTTGGTTTGTTCAAAACCCCTTTCCCCTTCAGTGATCCCTATCGGTGTAATTCTCTTTTTACAGGTTTTCTCAAATTTTGAAAAAAATTGTATAAGTGTAAAAATGTTAATTTTCACTTGACTTTTTGTTAGAAGCACCCTAGGGACAAGCGTTGTAGGTGTATTTGGAGGATACACCGTCAACGCTTAAATTGGTTTTGATGTCGTGGTCTATTTTTTGAGAGCTTCGGCTTTCATCTTGATGAGATCTTGAGACCATAATATTTGCTCAGGGGTCAATTGCTTTTGTGGTGTAAAGGTCGTTAAAAAATTCTCTTTCGAGTAATCAGGTGGTGCGATCTTAACCTTATTAGTCACACATCGGGGTCTTTCATTTTGTCATTCATTTTCTTTTTAGTGATCTCAGCTATCTATAGGGTCTCCTCTGAATTAGGCACTACGGCCGGGACATGTTTGGTTTTAACAATTTCATGATGATTATACAGAGCAGGCTGAACTTGCTTTGCACGAGTGAGATATAAGGGGTTCTTATAGCCAATACCTACCTTTCTTAGTTCATCATAATAAGGCTTTGGTTTAAACAACATGTGAACTGTTTGAACAGACTGGTCTTGTTTGAATAATTTATCCTCGACTTTTTCTTTTAAAGCTTTCATGTCCAAAAATTGTTCAAGGTATTTGTTTTCTTTCTATTTAAAATCCTTTTTCAAATACGTAACTTCTTCTACCATTGACTTGTTATGGTTGATGGTAGAAGCAAGTTGCATTTTTACAGAATGAAGTTCCTTTTTCAAATTTTCTTCCTTATTATTACGGTCAGTGATAACTATTCTTAATTGTTCATTAATATTTCGTTCTCTTTTCGTTAATTCAAACCTGGCCCGTCTTTCATACAGTTCAACTTGTTTCTTATATGTTGCAAGTTCAGTAGTTAGTGAATTATCAACTATTGTGTTCCGTGTTGTTTTAGAGACAGATTGGGCATTAGGTTCATACATCTCATTAACTATCATCATGTATGCATCATTTGGTACAGTAGATACATTATTTTGTACAACTGGCACTACGTTGTCCTTTACGTACTGAGCATACGGAATCATATTACTATCATTCGTATACTCAGCATGTAAGTCAACAACATAGTTTAGTTGTACATCTTCATGCATCTCGTGTACTTCATGATTTTCACAAACAACATCCTGATAATGATCATTATCGTGTACCTCGGATATAACGTCCGAATCATAAGACGGACCGGCTTCATCATAGACAGGATCTACGGATGATAGATTTGTCATGAACATTGTCTGTGCAGTAGGAACGTCATCAACATCAGAATCAAAAGCATCACAGGCATATGCTTGAAACACATTATCCACATTGAGTGCTAAGTCCTGAACTGGTGGTTCATCCACATCTTCATCAATGGCATTGTCTTGTCCACCTGCAAGAAATAGCAGCTACTCTTCATCCAAAGCTACCCTATTCTCCTGAGCTTGCATCAGCAACATCTTGTCTTTGAAGTATTCTGAGTTCTATGGTCGCTTAGGCTGAGTGTAGTTCCTTGCTATGTGGCCTATCCCATTGCAGTTGTAGTACTTAATATGCCTTGCTTGACCTGGATTAGCATTCGTAACTCTGTTCTGAGCTCCCCCATAACCAGCTGCACCTGCACCCCGTGCATTGTTACCCTGTCCTCTATTCTGTCTACCTTGAACATTCTGAACAACAACCTTGCCGTCTTGAACTGTAGCTTGGTTTCTTGGGTTTGATGAAGTTCTGAGTTGATTGTTTGTTTGAGGAAGGTGTGTTTTGTATGATTGGGTGAGTAGGGCAAGTGTATTAGTTAAGTTCTCAATTAAGTTATCAGTTGGAGAAAGTCCCGAATCAAGTTGAGTGTTGTCAGCAAAGTGTGGTAGAACATGTGTGGATGGTGGAACAGGAGTTGTAGATGATTGTGAACAATACTGCTGATGTGAAACATTGGACATCAAGGCAAGAGGATCCATAGTGTGTTGAGTGAATCGATCCGACATCATCTTGTTCTCATTGGCATATGCCTCGTGTTGCTTCAAATAAGCATACAACTGATCATAGTTGGAGTTCCTCAATCCTTTGTTTAGTTTCACTGCTGTTACAAATCTACCCCATTCAGGCAACATGTTATTAACAAACTTTGAGTTCAATTGCATTTTGGACATGGTCATCTTGATGTTCCTCATGTTGTTGATGAGCTTGGCAAACCAGACATAATAGTCGTGAATGGTTTCTCCTTTGTGCTGACGGAAGTGTTTAAATTCATCATACAGTTGTGATTCATGATCTTCTTTCGTTACTTCAAAACCTTCCAGGAGCATCTTCACATTATCTCATATGTCCTTTGCATCGGTGTAATGATTGATAAGAGAGTAGATATCTTTCGGCAACCCTTGAAGTAGGATGTTTGTTGCCCGAATGTCAGCATTATACCTTTCCTTCTCTTCGGGTGTAAGGTCAGAATAGACTCGAGGACGTTCTGGACCTAGATGTAGGGCACCTTCTGTTCCTTCCGACAGTGTTTCCCGAAATGTCCCCATCAGAAAAGGTCCTTCATCAATTGACTTCAAAATGTTCACCCCATTCTTTTTACCCCGACAGTACAATCGAATACGTTGTTGCCATGATGCAAAGTCAGTTCTATCAAGCATAGATGGTCGGGTATTTGAACCGGCACATTGGATGTCCTCTGAAAGATTATCTATTGTAATTAATTGTGAAATAATTAAGTCGATCGAACAATGATTAGTGATTGTATGTTAAAAGTGATGATTGTTTATTGATATAGGTGATATGTTGTTTGTTTGTGATTTGGTTTGGTTGATATAGGTGACAAGTCTCAATGTTAAGGATTAGACCAAAACTCAGTGAGGTGTCCTAGACAAAACGTAGTCAAGAAGCAAAGACAAAACGCAATGTAGAAATTTTTTTGCCAGGGATTCTTTCCACCAAAACGCAATAAGGGTCTTCAACTTGGGACAAAACGCATGACACAAACCGCAATTAGAAGGAGACAAAACGCAGTGTCGTGTCTTGGGCAAAACGCAATCAACTCTTGAGACAAAACGCAATCAAGAAATTAATTGGGCAGAGTTTCTCCTAGTCAAAACGCAATGAGGGTCTTCAACTTGAGACAAAACGCAATACACAAAACGCAACCTGTAGTGATAACCAAAACGCAATACACAAAACGCAACTGACAAAACGCAACTGCTGTACTACACTAGAAGACAAACCGTAGTGTACTATTCTCTGACAACACGCAGAGACAAAATATAACTAAGAAACGTCTTCCAGGGAGACAAAACGCAATTTCTAGAAAAGCTTCAAATCACCAAAAATCACCCTTTTGAACATTTAAGCTTCAATTTTCTTGCACAACTTGGTACTAGAAGGCTAAAACTACACTAAAAACACCAACTTTAACACCACAAACGTGAGAATCAAAGAAAGCCAATGTGAACACCATAAACCTTCAAAAACCAAATTTTTGATTAATTCTTCCAAGAGAAACGCACATACAATCTAATTGTTGTATTCTTGATTTGATGAGACAAAATAAATAAAATAATGAAACAAAATGACTAAATCGGCAACTATGTAATTCTACAAAGATGGAAGATTTTGAAAAATTAATGAAGATTTGGTCAAAGATTTACAATATAAAGACTAGGAAAGTATTTAATGTGATTTAATATGGTTTAAATAGTTTCCTTATCTATTGATTTACTTCCTTTGTAAGCTATGATCTCTCCCTATATAAAGAGATTATAGGCGTGTAGTTTTATCCATCCATAGAAACATCGACTGATGAGAGTCGAATAGTAAAGGTGTGTGTGTGTACACAAAGTTAGTTAGTTAGTTAGTTAGTACACCATAGTAGTTGGTGTAGCCCCAAGTTATAGTTGGGGTAATAGGGAAACGTTCAATGAAGAAAACCTTGTGAGAAAATTCTGATTTAGAAGAACTTTGAAGATCTGATATCTTCGCAAAACACTAACAATGTCTGAAGCTGAAAACCACCCTCCTGCCTCATCTGTCACTGCACTACGAATTCCAATCATCAAGAAGGGTGAGTATGACCTATGGTGCATGAAGATGAGACAGTATATTGCAATTACTGATCATATTCTATGGGATATAATCACCAATGGCGATCGAATATGATCAGTAATTGCAATTACTGATCATTTGAGACCTTTGTCGTTGG
Source organism: Tanacetum coccineum (assembly GCA_026074375.1). Lineage (NCBI taxonomy): Eukaryota > Viridiplantae > Streptophyta > Magnoliopsida > Asterales > Asteraceae > Tanacetum > Tanacetum coccineum. Next base: position 10,589 of record BQNB010193340.1, read on the forward strand.
AGCCAGAGAAGAGCTAGACTCAGCATACGACAGATTCCAGAACATAATTAGTATGCTAGAGTTGTATGATGCTAAGGTATCCTGTGAAGATGCTAATTTAAAATTTCTCAGAAGTCTACCATCTGTGTGGCATGTGGTTGCTACAATGATTAGAGGACAACCTGGATTAGATGAATTGGACTTTGATGATCTTTATAACAACCTGAAGGTGTATAAGCATGAGTTGAAGGGTGCTTCAAGTTCAAATTCACAAAGTATTGCTTTTATGTCTGCTGAAATCAAAGGCAGTACTTCTAGACAAAGTACTGCTGATGATAAATCTGAAATCATCACCAAAGGGTATGCTCAGGCTTCATCAAGCAAGTTGAAAGAAACTCTCAACTCTTCTTTCAACTCAGATGAAATCATATGTTCTTTCTTTGCTCAACAAGCCTCTATGCCGGAAACTCATGATGATGAAGACTTGCTGCAAATTGTTGATGATGTTATGGAAGAAATTGACATCAGATGGCAAGTAGCTATGATAATTGCAAGAATAAGAAAGTTCATGAGAAAGACAGGAAGACCCATAGACCTCAAGCCTAAAAATGGAATCACCTTTGACAAGTCAAAGATTGAATGCTTTAACTGTCAGAAGTTGGGTCACTTTGCTAGGGAATGCAAGTTTGCTAAATATCAGGCAAACAGAGCAAATGGAAGTAAGGAAAAGATAATTTTGTCCATTGAAGATTCAAACTCAAAAGCTTTGGTAGCAAAAGACAGCCAAGGTAAAATTGACTGGACCAAGGAATTTGATGATGATCCTGTAACTTTTGCTATGGTGGCACTGAATGGAATTGAAGAAGATGATTGGAGCATAGAGATTGATGCAGACTTGGAGTTTTTGACTGGAGCGAAGAAGATGATAATGCACCAGTTGCTCTTGCTTTGATGGCTACAAGCTCAACCGATTCTT
>BQNB010193341.1:0-10294 GCA_026074375.1 Tanacetum coccineum
AAGGGTTTTTGTCGAAATGGGGGAGAATGGTTGTGATCCGAGTCTAGTGACGTATAATGTGTTGATTGGAGGGTTGTGTAAAAATGGGCTTATAGATGAGGCGTTTGAGGTTAAGAGGTCGATGATGGAAAAGGGTTTGGTTCCTGATCGATATACTTATACTATGTTTATAGACGGGCTGTGTAAAATGAAGAGATTGGAAGAGGCAAAGAGTGTTTTGGAAGATATGTCGAAGGTAGGTGTATTACCTGATCGTGTTGCGTATAGTGCGTTGATTGACGGGTTCATGAAACAAGGGTGTGTAGATGAGGCTTTGAAGTTGAAAGATGAGATGTTTGGTAATGGAGTCAGGTTAAATGTTGTGACGTATAGTTCTATTATATCTGGGCTTTGCAAAGCACGTCGGTTTGAAGAAGCGATTGAGGTTCTAACGGGTATGAAAGAGAAAGGTACTTCACCTGATGCTTATTGTTACAATTCACTTATAATTGGTCTTTGTAATGATAAAAGGATGGAAGAAGTGAAGTCGGTTTTAGCTCAAATGGGGACTAATGGTGTAAAGCCGAATGCTTTCACTTATGGACCTGTGATAAGTGGATATTGTAAGGTGCCAGAAATGGAAGTTGCAGATAAGTATTTTAATGAGATGGTTAGTCGTAATATAATGCCAGATCGTGTTATATTTACATCCATGATAGATGGTCACTGCAGACAGGGAAACACAAATGAAGCTTACTCAATATTTAAAAGTATGCTTGGAAGAAATGTTCTTCCCGATGTACACATGTACAGTGTACTAATCAATGGTCTTGCTAGAAATGGTTTGATGGACAAAGCACTTGAGGTTTTTTCGGAATTTATTGAGAAGGGTTTGAGTCCTGATGTTGTGACTTATAGCTCTATAATTTCCGGGTTCTGTAAGAAGGGTGATATGTTAGAAGCGTTTAACATGGTAGATGAAACGAGTCGTAAAGCGGTTAGTCCAAATATTGTCACTTACAATATTTTGATTGGTGGGTTCTGCAAGTCGGGTGATTTCAAGGAAGCTCGCGAGCTGTTTGATGGAATTTGTTCCAAGGGTTTGACACCTGATGGTGTGACTTATGCTACAATGATAGATGGGTACTGTAAGTCTGGGAATTTGAATGACGCTTTTGAGTTATTTGAGCTAATGGGTCAAAATGGAATTCAATAAGATTATGTTGTGTATAATGCTCTTCTCAACGGGTGCTGTAAAGAACGGGAAATGGAAAAGGCGGCGACTTTATTTAACCAAATGGTGGAAAAAGGGTTTGCTTCTGCACATACTTACAACACTTTGATTGATGGTTACTGCAAGTTGGGGAAGATAGTGGAAGCGGATGAGTTGTTGAAAGATATGATTGATAATAAGCACATAAAGCCTAATCATGTCACATTCACTGTTTTAATAGACTGTTACTGCAAAGCTCAGATGATGGAAGAGGCAGAAGACCTTTTCAATGAGATGCAGAATAGGGATTTGATACCAACGATCGTAACATACACTTGCCTAGCTCATGGTTATATGAGATCCGGAAATAAACATAAAATGATTTCTATTATTGAACAAATGGTGGAAAAAGGTATTAGTTTAGATAAAGTGGTATACAACATGCTGGATGAAGATCAAGATGGTTTAGAGAAATCTTTTAGGCTTTTAGATGAGTTATTACAAAAAGGTTTATCAGGTCGAGATGTTTATGACAAATTGATTGATGGGTTGTGTCAAAACGGGAAATTTTCTGAAGCGGTGGCATCCATTGATGAAATCGGTAAACGTGGGGTTATGCTTAGTTTTGCTACATGCAGCACTTTAGTACACAGCTTGCATAGTGCAGGATACAAGAATAAGTTAGCTGGTGTTTTGAAACGTATGGAAGGTTTTGGATGGGTCCCACAAGCATCGAGTTTAACTGATTTGATCAATCAGCATGAACCTGATGGTGATGATTGGGAGAAAAATGTGGTCAGTTTACCGAACCAGATTGTATGAAAGTTTGGTTATTAGGTGCAATTCTGGCTCAAGAAAGTTAGTGTTGGAACCATAAGATGTGGTTCAGATTGCTAACTTGATCAAATGCTTTTACTGGCGAGACACCAAGAAAGAAGGTAAATATAAAACGTGCTAACTTGTTGGAATATCTTTTTGAGATTTTTGACTAATTCACATTTTATTTTGTTCTGATAATGTAATATATGTTCCATGGACAGGTCATGGCAACGAGGATGTCACATTTGTGTGCTATTGATCACTAGGATAGAAGGAAATATAATCGTGGTATGAACGGCAAGTTGGTCTTATAATCGATTCACAAGGGCATTTTGGTCAAAGACACAAGAACTAGCACTTGGAGAATGGCAAAACTGTACATACTACATACATTTCAAGCTAAGTGTATTGACCATAGCTGGATTTTCAGGTTTAGGAAAACTGTCCAAATAGATGTTTGTCATCATTGTTTTAGTTACTTGGATTACCTTTATGTTAAATGGTACTTTTGTTCAGTTATACACAATGAAAAGGCTTGGTGATGAATGGTAAACTGCTCTTTGCTTCCTTGTTTCAGTTTTTTTTGGGCCGTTTAGTTGGTGAGAAATTTTCCTGTTTTTTTGTTTCTTTCTTTTCTTCTCTAGAGAAGAGTTAAGAATTTTGAAAATCCGATAAAGTTATATGTTTCTTTTAAAAAAAAATGAAAAAATGTTTAGAATGGTGTATATTTGAGGGTTAATTCCATTTTCCCCAATTTAAATCACCAAATGTCAAATTTACCCAACCAAAACCAATAATGTCATATATATCCAATTACAATATGAACACATTGCGGGGTGGGGTGGTGCAAAAACGTCAGCTCGTTGCTTGTGGCTTTTGCCTACAGTAACGGGCTCCCCCGATTTTGGGCCAGCGGTTTATGGGTTTTTTTTATTGTTTTATTTAATTGTGTATGCCACAAATAGGTGAGTTAAAAAAGAAATATTACAAAAGTTCTGATTTATTCAGATAAAAAAATACCCGCGCGAACATCTGCGATACCTAATAACTTTTATATTAACCGATATGGCACATAACGTGACGAATCCATTATATTATAAAAAGACCCACATAGCAAAAAAAAAAACACTTAAACAAGAGGCCAAACACATAAGCGCATATAAAAAAATTATTATTAATATACCCTTTGTCGCAACCTTAATGTGGCCCAAATCTGGCCCAAAGTTAAAAAAAAAAAAAGGTCCCTTGATAACTAGTTTAACTATTGTCAGAGATTTTCTTATAAAAAAAATCCCGTAAAAATTAATAAAAAAAACACGTCATAGTTTTTATTGTTCACAAATTAGATTTTACATTCATCGGCCTAAGAATAGGATATCGAACCGTCGCAAAAAAGAAAATATCTCGGGAAACAATTTAATCCTCGTGGCCATGTCGTAAAAAAAAAATCTCCGAATCGTACAAAAAAGATAATATATCCGGGAAAAAATTAGCAAAAAAAAAAAATTGTCGCCAAAAAATAGTCGTCTAAAGTCTGGCCCAAAGTAAAAAAAGAAAAAATATAGAAACAGGACTCTCACCTTTTATACTATTTTACGATTTCTTACTCAAAAATTCCCCGTAAAAATATTGTAGACAAAACCGTCCAAAAAAAGAAATATTCGAGGAAAAAATGTTGTAGCCCGTTCACGCTAATGTTTTTTGTTTCCACCGATATCATGACAATATAAAAGGAAAATATGTAAAGTTTAGTGTCGCCATAAGCATCGCCCATAAAAACCCCCCGAAACTGCTCAAAAAAATTATTCGTGAGTGTATAGAGAATATTAGTCCCCGCCGCAACGCGCGGGTTATTTTGCTTGTGTGTAAATCAGCAAAATTTGTTTATGTATATACATTTTAGTTATCAAAAGTTAATTAAAACTTCAATTACATTTTTGAATAGACCCATTATACCCTTTGATATAAAGAATCACATACCTATACAATAATACGTAATACAAAGCAGCAAGACCCAAGATAATCGACACGTGTGTTCCATGACTTTATGGAATTATTTCTTAGAGGTAAACGTATGGATAACCCTATGCTTACGCTAAAAAGTGTTCTTATTAGATTTTATGGAAAAAGTGTTCTTACTTAGAGTGTAATGAAGAATTTATGTTAAAATGGTCGTAGTTAGACACTGTGATTGGAAGGTTGTGAATAAAAGCGAATCGAGGTATGTTATGCAAATTGGTGAGAAATGGAAAACAATTGTGTGATTTTTTAAATGATTCAAGAGTCTTTATAAGTGGTTTGGACTCGAGCAATTCGGAGACGGGAAATATGCAAATTTGTTATGATTACGTATCGATAGGTTGAATAGATTTCATGGGTCATAAAAATAAAATGATATGGAATGGCTACTGAGAGCATTCTTTTGAGTTGAGTGTTGTCGATCTTATTCTCGCTTACAAGAGTCGTGTGAGTAAGGCCTGTATTGAGTACTCAATGATTCTTCTTATAGTTAGTTGTCGCGAGATTCTATGGTATCAGTTTGAGGCGCACGGTTGTTTACTGATGATTACCAGGATTTTGTAGTTTCGCCAATGAGTCTATCGGTGTTTTTAAAGGATATAATGGCGTATGGTAATGAATGTGAGTATGGTGTTTGATTAGAATGTTTGATAATAAAATAAAATGGATATATATGACATTTTTGTGTATAAGTTGGACGAATACTATGGCATTATTGGGTTTTAGTTGGTAAATTTATGAAGTTTGATGGTTAGATTAGGGAATATTGGAATTATCTCTGTATATATTGATGTTTAATAGATCTTTTTTTCTTTTTATTATAAGAATATTGAGAAAGAAAAATAGTAGAGTATGATATAATGGACTTTTCATTTTTATGTTAAAATGTTGTGTAACATAAGATAATATGAGAATGGTGAATTTCACACTTTTTTTGAAAAATGATTGAAAAAAAATGCGCTGACTAAAGTATTTTGTAATATGTTTTTCTTTTTCACATGAAAAATTTCCTGAAAGGGGTATTTTTTCATCAACTAATGGCATCTTAGAGTGTGTTTAGTTGGGGAAAAATATCTTATTTTTTCAAGAAATTTTTTCATTTGAGAATGAAAAAACTGAAAACTTGTTTAGTTGCATTTTTTAAAATATTTTTCAAAAAACCAAAAATTCTCATTTCCTAAATTTATATGGAAAAATAGAAAACCACAATTTGCTATTCTCTATTTCTTTTTTTCCCTAACAAAATAAAACGTAAATATAACTTAAACCAAATAAAACGTGATTACCAATAGTCTAACCCTATCTAGAGGTGGCAAATGGGTCGGTTTGGGTCATGGGTCAAATGGGTCATGGGTCAAACATGTCATGTTTTAAAAATGGGTCTAACGGGTTATGGGTCAAACGGTTTGGGTCAGGTCGACCTACTAAATTATGGTGTTTTCATAAATTTTTGAACGTTTTATACGTTCCGTCAGTCTTTTTACGCTTTCGTCGGTTTTTTCCCTTTTTTTTACGTTTTTGTCCGATTTCTTACGTTTTCGCCCGTTTTTTTACTTTTTCATCCGTTTTTGTCCGATTTCTTACGTTTTCGTCCGATTTCTTACGTTTTCATCCGTTTTTTACGTTTTCGTCCGATTTCTTAAGTTTCCGTCTGTTTTTTTACGTTTTCGCCCGTTTTCGTCAGATTTCTTAAGTTTTCGTCTGTTTTTTACGTTTTCGTCCTATTTTTTACGTTTTCGTCCGATTTCTTACGTTTTTGTCCGTTTCTTTACGTTTTCGCACGATTTCTTACGTTCTCGTCCGTTTTTTCGGTTTTCTTCCTATTTCATACCTTTTCGTTCGTTTTTTTACGTTTTCGTCCGATTTTTTAAGTTTTCGTCTGTTTTTTACGTTTTAGTCCGATTTTTTACGTTTTCGTCCGATTTCTTACACTTTCGTCCGTTTTTTTCATGTTTTCGTCCGATTTCTTACGTTTTTTCCGTTTTCTTCCTATTTCTTACTTTTTCGTTTGTTTTTCTATGTTTTCGTCCTATTTCTTACGTTTTCGTATGTTTGTTACGTTTTCGTCTGATTTCTTAAGTTTTTGTCTGTTTTTTACGTTTTCGCCCGTTTTCTTACGTTTTCGTCAGATTTCTTACGTTTTCGTCTTTTTTAACGTTTTCGTCCGATTTTTTATGTTTTCGTCCGATTTTTTACGTTTTCCGTCCGTTTTTATGTTTTCGTCAGATTTCTTACGTTTTCGTCTGTTTTTTTACGTTTTCGTCCATTTTTTACGTTTTCGCCTGATTTCTTACGTTTTCAATCTTTTTTATGTTTTGGTCCGATTTCTTACGTTTTCGTCCGTTTTTTTCCCGTTTTCGTCCGATTTCTTAAGTTTCCGTCCGTTTTTTTACGTTTTTGCCCGTTTTCTTACGTTTTCATCTGTTTTTTACGATTTCGTCCATTTTTTACGTTTTCACCCGATTTCTTACATTTTCGTCCGTTTTTTACGTTTTCGTCCGATTTCCTACATTTTTGTCTGATTTCTTACTTTTTCGCCAGTTTTTTTAGTTTTTCGACCGATTTCTTACGTTTCCGTTTCTTCCGTTTTGGGCGTTTTCTTTTGTTTTTTGACTCATTTCTTCGTTTTATACGTATTTATTCATTTTAAAAAGCAGATAAAAAAAAGACAAAAATGGACGGAAAAGTAAAAAACAGACGAAAACGAACGAACAATGGACGAAAACGTAAAATATCGAACGAAAACGTAAGAAATCAGACGAAAACGTAAAAAACTGGACGGAAACGTAAAAAAATGGAGGAAAACGTAAAAACGGACAAAAACGTAAGAAATCAGACGAAAACGTAAAAAAACAGACGAAAACATAAAAAAAACAGCCGAAAACGTAAGAAATTGAACGAAAACATAAAAAAAGACGAAAACGTAAGTAATGAGACGAAAACGTAAAAAAGGCCGAAAACGTAGGAAATATGACGAAAACGTAAAAAATACAAACGAAAACGTAAAAATCGAACGAAATCGGATGAAAACGTAAAAAAACAGACGAAAACATAAGAAATCGGACGAAAACATAAAAAACAGGCGAAAAACGTAAAAAAGACGAAAACGTAAGAAATCGGACGAAAACGTAAGAAATAGGGCGAAAACGGAAAAAAAGGACGAAAACGTAAGAAATCGGACGAAAACGTAAAAAAACAAACAAAAACGTAAAAAACGGACTAAATCGTATGAAATCGGACGAAAACGTAAAAAAAGGACGAAAATGTAAGAAATTTACGAAAACGTAATGTTAATTGAGATTTATATATGTTCGGTAATGTTACTTACGAGTATACTACAAATTAAATATATGCTTATGATTGTAGTTAGTTTTTATTAATTTCATTTGTATTTTAGTTTTTATTGTTTTTATAATCGTATACAAAGAGCTAATATGAAAAAAATATTAAATAAGAAAAGAAAAATAAGTGAAAATAGATCCATCTAAACATCTTTTCATTTTTTAAAAAGAAAAATACAACTCTTATCTAAACAGGTTTTCAAAATTCTCAACTTTTCTCTAGTACTCTTCTCTATGAGAAGAAAAACCATTCCTTCTCTAGAATATTAGACAGAAAACATGAAAGTTTTTTCAGTCAACTAAACACACATTGTACGTTTCTGTAACACTTTGCACCTTTTAGACTGTATTCAGATAGATTTCAAAATAGATACTAATGGTGTATAATCTTGCTGTCTTAGATATATTTCTTTTTGTAGTTGGTTTGTTCTAACTTCTGTTCTATGGTTGACACAAGTTTAGATAATCGTATGTCAAATGACACATTTGTTTATTTAATAACATATTTATATGTATTAGCTAATCTTAAACCTGGTAAACCATCACAAATCTACGAAACTATTTACAGCGACTACATGTAATTATGTGAAACTAGTAATAAAGTCCTATACAGTCCACAAAGAATACTTCAAGGTGCTTTTTTATATATGGATTTGAACAAAGTATAAATTCTATACTCGTTATAAAGGAGATTTGGATAATCTTGAACTTGATAAATTGCTAATTTTAGAAAAATGTTGCAAAATGGTAGATGCCATGGTATCTTGTTCACATATAGCATCATAATGAGGAAAATGTGAAAATTAAATTAAATGCTTAGGAAATGTTAAAGAACGTATAGCCCTCATTTAATGCTTAAGCTTTAATGGTTGAAGTGTGACTAATACTTATTTCACTGTAACATTTGAAATGGCATTAGAAGACCAGTACTTCTTCATGTGGAATAGTTGTAACGCACGACTGATTCCTATCCACTCATTATGTAGGCAAATTATGAAGAAAGTAATTTGGCTCATTAAATCTCTCTCAATGTTTCATTGACTAGAGTTATGGTTAATCCCTCTAATATATAGAGGTCACCAATCTACATGAAAAACACAACAAAAACATATAAAACAATTAGAGAGCTGCCACCAGTTGATGTCACGTCGAGTGATAACGAGCGTCGTTGTCACGAACATTTCGGCAGCTATGACTCGGGTACACGTCTATGTATCCTTATAAATTTTATGTGACTATTTTTGTGTTACTAGAGCCGCTGCGATGCGCGAGGAAAAGAGCTGTCGGTCACCACTGAGTTGCCGGAATCAGGCCGTCGCCTACACTGAATGCTTGTGTGGCCATAATAGTACGCTTCTTTTCAAATATTTAATATAGCTATTAAAAACGTATAGCTCATTTATAAAAAACGTTTTAGCCTCATTTATAAAAAACGTATAGCAATTTAATGCTTAAAGCTTTTAATTCTTAATAGTGGTACAATACTTATTCTGCAAAATTGAGAATGCCATTACTATGACCTATTTAGTCTCTCATGAATGAAAGCATGATGAAAAGTTGTAACCACTATAATTCGCTAATTATGGAAGAGATTAATGGCTCATTAATCTCTCATAATTTTCATTGACTAGGGTTTGGTTAAATCCCCTATATATATGGATCACAATTGCATGGAAAAACACACATAAACATAAACATAAACACTTAGAAACTGCCACCGGGAATCGCCGCCGGAAACGAGGTCTGTCAGGAATTTCGGCAGCTATGCACGCGTACACGTCTATACTTCTTATAAAATTTATGATTCTTTTTTGTTACTGTAGTCGCTGAGTCGCCGAAAAAAGTTGTCGCCACCGCTGAATTACCGGAATCAGCCGCCGCCTACACTGAACTGCTTATGTGGCCATAATACGTACGCCTTCTTTTCAAATCTTTAATATTTGTTATAAAGTTAATTATATAAAGTTTTGTAATAAAGTTATAGTATTTGTAGATCTGAGTTTACATAAACTTTTTTTTGCCTTTTATTTACAGCCGTCACTCGCCGCTGCTTCGCCGAAAAAAGTCGCTGCCTTCGCTGAACCGCTGCCGTCGATAATAGTCGGTTTTGTTTACAGTGATTGGTAAATTTTGTTATAGAAGTTATTATTATTTTTCTTTATAAGTTCATGCAAATTTGTTTTTAGTGTAAAGTTAGTTCATATATATTTGTTAGGTGGTCGTGATGAACCTCAAACGAAGAAGCTGATGACGATAATAGTTTTGAGAGAAATTGTAGCAGTTGACTAAAAAAGAAAAAGGGACAGCCGACAACTGAAAGTGGAGCAAAGCAAGAGTAGAAGAAAATAAAATAAATAAAGTAAAAGGTCTAGCTGGTCCACGAGTGAAACAGCAAAAAGAAAAGAGGAGGAAATAAAATAAATCTTGACTTTATCAAAGATTCATATATTAATATGTAATTTTTTATTTTTTTTTATTTGTTACTCGTTTAAATAAAGAAGGCAAAAGGATTAAAATAAATATTGTGATTTTATCTATTTATACTTATATACTAAGGATATTGCTACCATTCTTGAATGTGAGTGTGAAAAGTGAAAACTGAATGTATTTTAAGAAGGAATGAAAACTGAAGTTTATTACAGGAAACACAATAAAGTGTAATATCCTTATTTCATGATCTTGACTTTATCAAAGATTTATATATTCATATGTAATTTTTTTATTTTATTTTATTTGTGACCCGGGTTTAAATAAAGAAGGCAAAAGGAGAAAATAAATATTGTGATTTTATCTATCTATACTTCTATACTAAGGATATTGCTATAATTCTTGAATGTGAATGTGAAAAGTTGTTAGATATTAGAAAAAGACTCGGTCACCCCGTGTATTTTACTGTTTATTATAGCTCGTAGTTTAATAGTTA